>JAAGAY010142502.1:0-21691 GCA_011801015.1 Ardeotis arabs
CCCAGCCTGGATTTGTGCCTGGGATTGCCACGACCCAGGTGTAGGACCTTGCACTTGGCCTGGTTGAACTCCATGAGGTTGGCACGGGCCTACCTCTCCAGCCTGTTGAGGTCCCTCTGGATGGCATCCCTCCCCTCTAATGTGTCGATGGCACCCCACAGCTTGGTGTAGTGGGTGAACTTGCTGACGGTGCACTCTATCCCACTGTCCATGTCACCGACAAAGATGGTAAACAGCACCAGTGCCAGTACCAACCCCTGAGGAACGCCACTCGTCACCGGTCTCTACTTGGACATTGAGCCGTTGACCACAACTCTTTGAGTGTGGCCATTCAGCCAATTCCTTATCAGGTGATGCAGTGTCCAGAGATGCAGTGTCCCCCTCCAATCCCCCAGGGCAGGATCTGGCCCTGCAAGGAGACATCTCCACTGCAGCCCTGGGGCTAGTCTCCCACCAGAGCTGAAGGAGATGTAGCCCACACCACTGATGACATTTAGATTGCTCTTGGACATGCACTGTTGGATGAACAACCAGGGTGTGGGTTCCTCCTGCCTGGACCTCAGGTGTCCATAGGGCAGCCCAAGGAAAAAGGCCCAGGTGAGAGACTCAGCTCACCCCACAGCGTTTATATACTGGATTTGGGAGGACAGACCTGAATGCCAGTGAGAGACGGGGTAGCAAGGCAAGAGGGGGCTCATGGGGAGGGGTGAAGATAGGAAGACTGAGAGCAGAGGCTGAGTGGGAGCTGTGCAGCGAGAAGAGTCTCAGGTGGGGCTGGAAGGGACTGGAGGGACGTGGGTGCATTTGGGGGAGGAAGGAGCATATTGGTTATGTCAGGAGCCTCGTCACTTCAGAAACCACAGCCCCCAGCTCCTCAGCCCACGAGGCGGTGTGCACCCCATCAGTCATCCCACTGCGATGCTGGCTGCACCCAGCTCAAAAGAGCACCGGGGAGGAGGAGGGGTGAAATGGAGAGCAAGCGAGCAGGACCAGAGCCCCCTTCCCCAAGAAGCTGCTGGGGGGGAGCCCATGGCTGGGAGGTTTGGTGGGCATCACCACAAAGGCAGCCGTGCCTTGGTGACAAGGAGCTGCTCCTGCATGTGAGGGCAGAGGCTTTGGTCACAGCCCTGACTGCCCCGGCACTGCATGCCCCAGGGCCAGCTCCGGGAGCAGGGCTCGTTGTGGCCACGCTGGAGGTGAGGACACCTTAGCCCTTGGGTACCGGCCAGCCCCGTATCGGGGTGTCAGAACCCAGTAGCTTCAACCTGAGGACTGAGATTGGCAAAAAGTTGGGTGTCCAAAGCTCCCCTCGCTTCAGGGAACAGCAGGAGCAGGGGACAGGAGTGAGGAGACCTGCAACGGGGTCACCCCAAAATGGCTTGAGCCTCCCCAGTCCCTCCTGGATACCAGCCCCACCTGGCCCTAAGGCACTGGAAGATCCACAGCCTGGGAGTTTCTTGTTGAAGGACGCAGAGCGCGGGGTCGTCCAGGGAGCCCCATCCAGCCCCTGCGCTGTTTGAGCCTGTCGCAAACAACCCCATGCGCCGCCATCCTTAACAACCCGGGTGGCATCCAAGCCACCCACAGCAGACACCCACCCGGGGCACCTCAGCTAACTCCTCACCGCTATTCCGGGAGCCTGCGAGGAGTCTTGCATTGCTCATGTCTTTCTCGATCTCACACCCACCTACGCGTGACAGCTCAGAGGAGCCCTCAGCGTGCACGCAAGGAGCACAGCGCGCTCGGTAATGCACGCCCCCGGGCACAGAGGTGTGAACGAAGCCCGCACGAGCAAGGCGAAGGCAACGAGCAGCTGCCTCCGAGGCCCCCGAGCATCAGTGTGCGCACGGAGAAAGCATCCCTGGCGATCTTCAGAGCCACCACGCTTTGCCAGGGAGGAGGAGGAGGAGGAGGGCAGGAAGCGGGTCCGGAGCAGGGACAGGCAGGGCCGCAGCACCCGTGTCACCGTGAGCTCAAACCTGCACCCAGGGGTTACCCTGCCTGGGAGCGACGCGAGGAAACCCTCACACCGCGCAGCCCTTGGAGGGTCCCAGGACATCTTGGTGCTCAGGTGCGGGTCTCAGGGGCTAATCCTAACGCTCACCCTTCCCAGAAACAGCCCCGTGGGACGCTCCGGGAGCACGCACTGGAGACGGGACGGAGGAACGCAGGAAGCAGCGGGCGCCGAGCCGGAGGCAGCAGAGAAAGGGGAGGCTGGGGCACAGGAGGAGGGTGGCTCGCAGGGGCTTTCCTCTGGACTCAGACCAAGACAAAAGCAATGGTGTCAAGGGTTCCAGAATTTGTAAACTACTGAAAGAGAGACTCATCCTGAAACCAGAGCTTGATATTTACTGAAGATTTTGTGCAATGTGTATAAAAGGAATTTTTAATTAAAACCCTGAGAAAGCCTAGCTGTGAACAAAAACAAAATCATTACCACGGTACGAATAACGCCGTTGTTATGCACACGCACATCTCTGTATAGCTGGTGTTTATACCACCCTGGTGTGTACGTGGCATTCTGAGGCATCACAACGGCGAGGGGAGTTGGAGGTCAGTCTGGCGTTGCGCAGAAGGAGGAGCGGGGCTGTGCTGATGGAGATACGGATTGATGGCTATCGAGGTTCGTGGTCTGGCAGCTTCTACGTCTCCGCTTTTTTAGAGAGGAATCAGACACCCTGAAGGCAAAATCCCCTCGGCACAGGGAGGGGAGGGTCAGCCTGCCACCCCAAACAGCTCTTCCCGGGGACGGCAAGAGGGTGAGCACGTCTCTTCTGGAGGGCCATCACTCAAAAAAGGCATGTAAAAAAAGTGGATGGTTTTGCATGCTGCTAAAAAATAAATATTTTCCTGAAGTAGTGATGTATCCCAGACTTCCAGGGCTGAGGAATGCACAGAACTGTTACTCTGGAAAAGACACCTGGCTATCGCCTTCCCTGCAATGGCAAACAGAAGGCAGAAGTGGCAATGAAAACCCAAAAGAACATTTCTGCTCAGTTCTTAGAAAGATGCAGGCGACTACTCACATCCCCCTAAGATGACGAAACATTTTCCACTATACTAGAAGAGAAAGAAAGATTTGTTGAGAAAACACATTTCTAAAACCGCAGGTCTGTAATCTTTGCTGCCGAGAATCCTAACGGGGGACGCGGTCAGCGCCTCTGGGTGACTAAACTGCCCCAGGAGTTACAGCATAAAAGTGTGACATGAATCTACCGATGGCTCAAAAAACCAGCTTGCTGTTCACCCAACCCCAACCCACGGCTGTTCCCCCAGACGTGGTATCCCGAGGGATTACTGCCTTCAGTAAAACCAGGCGCCCTGAGCAGGTCAGTCCTGGGGCCCCCCACAGCAAGAGACCGTCTCAACTCAAAACGTTCCCCTAAAATACTCGTATCACCGTATGGATATGTCCGTCTTCCATTTTCCTGTGGAAATCAAACGGCGATGGTGCGACCTGGCACATACAGGTCAGTTGGTAATAAACAACCTGACGGTGCCGTGAGAGGGTCACCGGCTCTCTTGGAGCTGGGGAGCAGGAGTGTCCGCGGGGAGCCCAGGCGGCCGGGTCAGACCGTGCTGTGCCGACCCTTGCCGCCGAGTCCTTGCTGGGCAGGGTCTGCGTGGAGGCTAGAGCCAGGCATTTCCACCAAGGACAGGGGCAAGCTGGACTCGCTGTGACTAAAACAGAAAACCTGCTTGCAGATAGCTCCAGGAACAGCTTTAGCTCTAAGACAGCAGGGAGCTCGAAACGCCAGGTCCCAGCGCTCCCAGCTTCTCTCTGGCTGCCCATTGCCAGCCAGTCTGGGCACCTCCGGGCAGAACGGCACCTGTGCCGTGCAGTTTCTTAGTTGCAGGTGATGTGGAGAGTCCACCAGATGGAAAATTTTATAGCATGTTCAGAGTTATCTCATGCCCTCAACCTTTGCACGCATTTCTGGGAGTGGCAGATTCATGATTTCTAGGAAGGCCCTGGATGCTGCATCGGGGTGAGTTCACATCCTTTCTGCTCATTAATTTCTTCTCCCGAGCTGTAAGATCTCCGAACTGTTGCACTTCCTCCCACCTCTTCTGGCCACGCTCTTCGTCCCTCCGGCACCGCATCAGTGCCTCTCAGCTGTCACCTTGCCGTGGTCAGATCGCTCTTGCTTTCTGGACGGTTTCCATCCCACCACCTCCTCCTGCCCCCGGTTCAGTGACATTTAGCCTGGTCCCCTCCCAGTCATCACCCTGCACAAGGTTTCCCTGGCTGTCCTCACCACCCGCCCCAACAGCTGCCTCTGCTTCCAGCCCTCTGTCAAGACCTCAAAGTTCCACTCCTTTCTTCCCAGGCCCGATAAACTCCCCCTGCACGATCACAATGAGCCGCAGAGCCCACCAAGACCCACTGCCGCCCTCCTTCCTGGGACACGGCAAAGCTGGGGCTGGGCTCTTCTAGCCGGTCCCTTCTCTCTGCCGTGTAGCCTCCAAAAGAAAGAGCCTGCAGCTGAAGGGAGGAGGGTGGAACTCCCGAAAACGCAACAAAACTTCAGATAGCCTCCGCTGTCTGAAGTCCAGAGCCATTTTTCACGAGGAGACTCCTAAAGCACCATTCAGAACATCCCCAGAGAACTTGTGCTGAGCATTTAAGACAGTGGTTTATCAAATCTCATTTTACTTGAATTGAACCAGTCTTTAAATTGAGCAGCTTCATTATTTTTGTCCGAAAGGCACGCTCCACAGCCGCTGCAGCTGGCAGTCCATTGCCTCCACCCCGTCTGCGCCCAGGGCAGCGTCTCCTGCCTTCTGGCCCCGTGGACCACAGACACTTTGGTTTGGATGAGTAGGACTGGCTGATGCCACAGCCGAGCTTAAGGACCTGAGAGCTCTTCCTCCAGCAAGACGGTGGCAGACTGCTTGAGGCAAGAGGATGGAGCAATACAGCCTGGAGGAGAAGGGATCTCCCAGGGGATGGAGAGAAAGAAGATGACCTTTGGAGACATCAGCAGAGGCTGGGTTATGTTTTCCCTGGGTTTTGCAGCCCCCAAAGTGCTCCCATCCTGGGATGTGCAACACACGACTGCCCACACTTGGAGATTTCCTACCCACGAGGCTTGTGAAGGGTGGCAGGGAGGCTGGACCTACCAAACTGGAGGTGATTTCCCTTCCAGGGGACAAGAGGGAGCAGCCTGGGAGCCACCAGGCACCCACACCCGTACAGATGTCTCTTTGCCTTCACCCCAGGCCCCAGCACCACAAGGCTGAAGCGTGGCCAAGTACACCGGCAGCTGCCGCTGCCGCATGCCTGCCTGGCGCACGCTCGGCTTGCCGTGGTGTCCCAGTGATGCCACAGCGGGATCTCTGGAGGGCCCTTTCTGGGTCGGAGAGGACCAGGTCCAGCAGCACCTTCGCCCTCTGAGACATTGCAGATTAGCAGGGGCTAACAAGCAGGGATGGATGCACCACAAAACCACGCTGCTAACCACACAGGGCTCCCCAGATCAACCCTTTATTGCCTTGTTCCAGTACAATTCACACCAAAATCAACACTATGTGGCAGGCTGGGTGCGCAACTTTCTCCAGCAGCCTGTGAGACAAGCGGCACGGCAGCGGTAGGCAGAAGGCTCTCATGGGCAGCACAGTGGGGCACGGCACACCCCCGCCGCAAAGCGCCCTTCCCAGCACGGGCACGGCACGGGGCGGGTATCACACTTGGTGGGTGACCCCCAGCAGCCAGGAGCACGCAGGGACCCTGCCAGCACGGTCACCAAGGCACACAGATGGGGGGGCTCCCAGGTCTGCGCTCACCAGTGAGAAGTCAGGGTAGTCACTGTCACAGGATGATGCACCAGGTCCCCTGCATGTCCCTGTCCCAGGAGATCACCAAGGGCTCTGCATTTCTGCCCCCCAAAAAGGCACCCAGGAAGAAGAGAGGCCGGAGGTTCCCCGAAAACTTGTCAGTGAAGGTGTAAATGTGGGAGCGGTCGCTCACGTTGTAGAAGGAGATTTCTCCCGCCTCGTAGTCCAGGAAGATCCCGATGCTCCGAGGTCTCACGCTCAGGCTCAGCGTGGAGACAGGTGAGGTGAGGGCCTCATATTTGCCCCCGTTTTGCAGCCGCAGCACCCAGTAGCCGTTGTTTGGGGAGAAGAGGACATTGCCTTTGCGGCTGGCAGACTCCTTGCACAGCCCCAAGCCCCACTCAGGTTTGTCTCCCACCTGCACCTCCCAGTAGCAGCAGCCTGAGTGGAAGACCTGGCTCCCCAGCACCACCGGGACGGTGTTGAACCTCTTGGGGTTGTCGAAGAGGCACAGGAACGGCTTCCTGCCCCTGCGCCGCACGCTCTTGCGGTCCTCGGACAGGGTGAGCTCAGGGTGCGCCGACTCGGGGTCCAGAGTCACGTCCACTGCAGCGAGAGAAGGGTGGAAGGACAGACGGGGTTTCAGGGGTCTGCAGGCGTGGGCACAAGCAGGTGCCTGCAACCAGGATTCTGGAGATCTTCCTGCCTCACGCGTTTATTTGTTTGTGCCCGTGGTTTTGCACAGCTCCCAGCGTGGCTCAGCGGTGGGGAAGTGCAACAGAGAAAATCGTGCAAACCATAAACCACATCAAAATAGCAGAGCAGGAACAGAACGAGGGCGGCTCTGCAGCCCCCGGCACAGCTTCAGAAACAGCCAACGCTGAAAGGCAGAGCTTAGGGGCACACGGAGCCTGAAACCCCTGAGTGACCTCCTAGGCTTCAGGGTCACCTCACAACCCACGGAAGACCAGAATGAGGAAGGTCTCCCCACCATGAAACCAGCCTGAACTCACCAGTACACAAACTGGGACCAGCTGGACAAAGCTTTTTGAAGAAACCTCCTCATGCATCAGGTTACGGGGCAGGACTGGAGCTCAGATGCGCCAGGAGCTGGCACAAAAGCAGCCCCCTTACCTTTGAACTTCTTCAGCATTTCCCTCATGCCCAGGCAGCGCTCGGGGATGCTGTAGTCTTCCTTCAGGGTCACGGACGCAGCCTTGGGGGACTGGAACTTCAGCCCTTCACACCTGAAAGGAGAGAGATGCCCATGGGCTGTATCCAGAGCCCACAGCGCAGCTGATCTCCAGCTGGAGGGGTGTCAACGCCTTTCTGTTGGCTGCACAGATGCATCTCCTCCCGTGAGCTCTTCGGCTGTGAAGAACACTAAGGAAAACCGTCTGCTTATCGGCAAGCCCGACGGGAGCGGAGCAGAACGACACGGTTAGCAGCAGTGCCAGCCCCCGAGAAGGAAGGAGCAAGGCCAGCCCGGCAGCACGTCCCTTAGGAGGGGACGCACCCCACAACACAGAGGCCAGGCAAGACCTTGGCCCTGGGGCCATGGAAGAAGTGGATGGGGTCTCTTCTGCCAGCCCCCACTGGTCTCGGTCCCTTTGTCAGCCCCAGGAAGGACCAAACCAGACGTGGGGCAGGGAGGACAGGGGGTGGTGGCCATGGAGCAGACACGAACATCTCCCTTAGCGCCTGGAGGCAGCTGGGACGGTAGGATGAACGAGCACGGGTACCTACCTGCTCAGGACGCTTTTCATGTCCTAGAAGGAGAAGAGAAAAACTATTCTGGGTGTGGGGCTCCAGAGCCTCCCGCCCACCAGCTGGCCTGGCCATGGCCACCCACCCAGACGGCGAAGGCACTGGGGCTGAGTTAGCAGTGCTGGTGGCATAGCCTGACCTTGAGCAGCCCATTGGCCGGCTGCTGGACCTTCTCATTTATCTCCAGGATCAGCTCCTCCAGCAAGGACTTCTGCTCCACCAGCCTGGCCAGATTTTCACTGATCATCAGCAGAATCTGCTTCTCCTCCTCCTCCAGCTTCTGGAGCAGCAGCTTCTCCTCATCAGCCAGCAGCCGATGCAGCTTCCCAAACTCGCTCACAATCCTCTCCCGCTTTTTCTTCACCACATCCTTGAGGTAAGAAGATACACAGAGAGGCAACTTTAGCCAGGCAGCCAAGATGGAGCTGGATGCTCTGGCATCAACGCCCACCATCAGGCCCTGGGAAACCACCGCATTTTTTTGATAAGTGCATTTATTTAAAAAAAAAACAGCCACAGGCTGACTGCTGTGCTTTCACCTCGCCTGAGTTCCCGCTCAACATCTTCAGTTTACCAGCAGCAGGACTTTGCCCAGGGCATTTCTGCTCGGCTGGACCTCAGATGTCTGATGATGGAGCACAGAGGGGGACGGGGGGCTGCTGGGCAGCCAGGAGATGCCGTCAGGTGTCGGGGTAGGTTTTTATTACCTGCGGCACAACTCGTACCTCCAGCTAGATTCAGGCTATCCCGCTGCTCGGGCAGCCCAGAGGAAATGCTCCGTGGCTGGAAAAACCCGCAGCCATGGGGAAGAGGAGGAAGCCGCAGGGCTGGGGAGGCATGGGAAGAGGGAGCCGGGGAGGGCTCCGCAGGTGTCTGAGAGCTCTCACCACAGCCAGCAACACGCAGGGGTTTGCACCTGAGCCCTAAAAATCGGCACTTTGCTCGAAACCTGAAGCGCCAGGAAGAGACGTTGCAGTTAGCCAGGACCATGAAACCTCAAAACGCAGAAGATAAACAAAAGGAAACTGAACTGCATCAATTATTCTGTCCAAGCACATGATTTCTTAGATCTGAGTCACCACGGTTGGATAAGCCATCCGCCGCCGGGCCGGGAGGAAGTCAGAGACAGCCAAGCCGCGGCCCCGGAGCCCCGACTCAGGCGGGCAAGGGGCAAGTGATACGGCTTTGTCACCACCTCCAGCCCCAGCCCAGCCCCGGGGGGGACAGCAGGCACACAGGGGCCCCCCAAAAACCCACTTGGTTGGGCCACGGCAGGCAGGCAGGGGAGCTAGGGGAGTCTGGAGAAACCTGTTTTCCCTGCCAGAGCTGACTAATCATCAACCCTTGCTCGGGGCTGGATAACTCCATCCAGTAGTTTCCTTTCCTTTTCTGCAGTTACTTTCACTTTCTGGTTTTCACCCCGAAGGGATGTGAAATGCAGCTGCTTTCCTGGCATTGTATCTCTGCCTGGAGTCTGGCAGAGGAGCAGTAATCCAGCTTTTCTTTTTTTAATAAAACACTTGTACCTCCTATTGCTGTGGAGCAGAGCTCACTGTACGGCTCATGCCTGGCTTGTAGCTCAAGCACACATGGTAAAACAAAAGGCAAATAAAAAATACCCACTGTCTATTTGTTTAACCAGCACACGAGCCCCTGTGGTTTTGGTGGAGCTGGCATGCTGCTCTTTGCAAAGCATTTCATCGCAAACTTTTAAAATTTTTTCACAGAGCCACATGCAGTCACTGAGCCCGGCGTCCAGCGCCAGCGTTCCACACAACAGCGGGACATGGCGCGTCCCATCCTGAGGACTACGCCGAATTCACGGCCCAGGGGAAGATCATGATTGCTGATATCTCTGAGGCTCCTTCGTTAAGAGTTAAGCCAGGCACCTGCCTTGCACTCCTGGGTTTTCATCCTTTCCGCTGACTCATGCTTCTTCAGGTCCTCCATTTCCTTCGAAAGGTGCTCCAGGGATTTCTGGAGTTTGACCTGAAAAGAGGAGAAATGGGCTCAGCTCGCCCCAGCAGCACCTGCCGAGCGCCGCAGTTTGGCCGGGCCCCCTCTGCCCCGGGACGGCGGGTGCCAGCGGGCAGCCAGGGGACGGTGACCCCGGGTGCCAGGCGGTGCCAGCCCTGGCACCCGAACCCAGCAGCTGTGCTCTTCGCTCTGCCCGCAGTGTTAACCCTCTCCAGGCTCCCTGGGCTCTCCCCAGATTTTTCTCGCTATTTAGGTTTTGGAGAACAAAGCGATGGCTCCTCACAATGCTGAGGCACAGGGCGGCTGGTAGCATGCCGCTGGGAGCATCACTGGGACATGGGGTTTGGGCGCACCCCTCCACCGCAGCGAAACGTCCCAAGGGCAGGACCCACCGCCCGCCCTTCTCCGGGGGCGTTGTGGAGGGGCAGGGAGCCTGGGTGCCTCCGTGCGCCCGGACGGACAGGGGTGAGCCTGGGTGCCTCCACAACCTGGGAGCCGGCAGGTCCAGCCTCCTCCCTGCAATGAGAGCGGCTGGGTGGGTGCCACCTTCCTCTGCTTTCCCGGTGCTGCCGGGGCTGTTAGGAGAGGGGTGGTGGGGTCCTGGCAGCCGATCCCCCCGGCGCCGGTGTAACCAGGGTGCATCAGGGCAGGATGGGGACCCCCAGCACCCCAACCTCCCCTACCTTGTACACCTGCACGGCCTCCTCAATGGGGTAGACGGTGTGCGAGCGGTGGTGCAGGGACTCCCGGCACACCACACAGATGGCCTCCTCCTCTTCCTCGCAGAAGAGCTTGAGGCGCTCGTCATGCTGGGAGCAGAGCGGGGTCCCCAGCCCCGTCTCCGTCGCCGGGCCGTCCCGCAGCCCCAGCTGCCGGATGCTCTCCACGATGTTGGCCAGCTGCCTGTTGGGTCGGAAGCTGCTGCGGTGGCAGGAGGCCCGGCACTGCGGGCAGGAGAAGGGCCCGTCGGCCCAGCGACCCTTATCCTGGCAGTGCTCAGCGATGCAGCTCCGGCAGAAGTTGTGCCCGCAGTCGACGCTGACGGGCTCGCTCATGTACTCCAGGCAGATGGGGCAGATGGCCTCCTCCTGCAGCCGCTCCAGGGCACTTGCCAGGGCCATGGTGGCCACTGCGGACGGGTGGCCTCGCTGTGTGCTTCCTTCTTCCGGGGCCAGCCAGCAAAGGCAGGCTCACAGGCAGGCGTGGTTGCCTCACAGCGAGGCAGCAGCGGCAGCGACACGAGAGCCTGGAGGAGACGCCGGCCTCGCCGGCCGACACCAACCGTGGGAGCCTCCGCGCCGGCTGTGGGAGGAGCGTGGCTCCGGTCGGGACAGCTGCAGCCAACTCTGAAGACTGGGGCTTCCTTCAGCCCTGGTGGGTCAAAGTGAAAGAAAAACCCTGCCGGGAGAGCAGGACAAATTAGGAAGCGCCAGAAATAATCCGTGCCCATAGATAACCCCAGGCATCGGGACGGCAGAGGAGACGGGGTCACCTCTGGTGTTTGCTGAGTGGAGCAACCCACGGTTGCAGCGGGAGCCCCAGCATTGCCCACTCGCTGCCTGCTCACAAGTTGCCTGAAGGCACTGGCCGAGCTCGGTCACCCCCACACTTCACCAAGCCGAAACATCCCCCACCACACCCACCCGCCGCAGAGAGCCCCAAGCTTGGGTATCGACCGCGGCAGGGCTCAAGCACAGCCCAGCCAGCAAGGGGCAGGAGGCACAGGCAGCTGCCCGGAGCGGGCAGGATGAGCAACGCTCCACCGTGCTGGGGTGTGCAGCACGGAGAGGCTGGGGGGCAGGCAGGAGCCACCCCGCCGGCCCACAGACTCATCCAGCGTCAGCCTGGACCCCCTCCCAGCCGCCACTGCCCACCACAACTCCATGAAGCATCCCGAGAGCCAGTAGAAGCTGCAGGTGTTGCTCCTTTTTATTATACAAAAATAACTTTGACACCATCAGTACAAAATAGAATAAAAAGTTTCACAGAAAATGCCAAATAAATTAAAATTGCCTTTCTATAAACTTAAGTAAAAGAGCTCACAGTGTATTAAATAACCTATCAAATTCACAGGCCATAAGAAAACAGGGACGTGTCTGGGAGGCACCCACGAGAGCAGGTCCTTGCGGAGGTGATGCCTGGAGGGAGCAGAGCGTTGCTCATCCGCTGCCTGCCTTGTCCTTCTGGTGAGTCACGATGTCCTGGACCCACTTATCATCTGGTTTGCCACAGACCTTCTTGCCTTTGATCGTGGTAAATCTGCAGGCAGAAATGTAGGTGAGAGGAGAGGCGAGGCGAGGAGAGGACCACCTTGCCACCAGTGACCCCCACCAAACCAGACACCTCTCTAGCTGCAGAACAACCCCAGGGAAATAGGGCCTTCACGTCACTACAGCTGTCCTGCTCTCTGCTACTTAAGCCACTTCATCCCCAGCATGGTACTCCAGCTGGGACACCACCCAGCCTGGGTCGCCCTATCTGCAGATGAGGGGGCTGACCAGCAAAAAGCTCTTTTGGCTCAAATCTAATAGGGAAGTCCAGAAACTGGCTGCCTGGGATGTGGGATTGGTCTCTGAGATGTTTCCAGGCTGTTCTCCTAACACAGAAGAACCCAGTCTGGCGTTTTCCCTTGCCAGGACGGGGTGCAATGTGGGACTTCCTGGCACCGCCACCCTTCAGTGGAGCAGGGCCCCCAGGATTTGGGCAGGAGATCTACTCACATCACGGCTGGCTGGAAGCAATGGCTGCCCGTGTACTCGTACATCACCACGAGGCTTGAGGGAAGTGCCTTGTGGATGTATTTGATGCAGCAGGGACCAGAAAAGTTGACAGAATCTGGAAGAGAAGTTAAGTTTTCTGATTAAACCAGATCAGGAAAAGTGCCAGTGGGTCAGAAGACCAGAAGATCCCCACTGGAGGAGGTGCTGCTCCCATTGTGGGCTCCCACCACAGCCATCCTTCCCTGAGGAAGCCAAAGAGCAGCAAGACATGCCTCTCCTTTCCCGCAGCAGATGCTTGGAAGGGAGAGCTGCCAAGCAATACTAGACCTTAGCAGAAAGAAAGAGAAGAGAGCTCCTCAAAGAGGAGAGCTTGGACTCACCTGGAGAAGAGGAGACCTGGTGGCAGAGGACAGCCACAAAAAGTAGAGCAAGGGCAGCTGCGGAGGTCTTCATGCTCCTGTTGGGTGGAGGTAAATGGCAGGAGTCAGGTGAGACTGCTGCCGAGTCTTATCACCAGATGATAAGTGGGTCCAGACTGCTTTGCCTGATGCACGATCCCCGGGTTCAGCCCGCTTTATAGAAGGAGACGCGGACCGAGAATGGAAACACGCCGGAAACATTGCTGAAAGACATGACACGGTGGAAAAAGTGCTGTGTCAAGGGTGGCACGCAATCCTGTGGAGGGAAGTGCCCGGAACCCCGATGACAGCAGTGCCCTTCTGTGGTATATTATATCCTGATACAACTCCGTGAAACGGCAGAGGACAGGATATGACCTCTCTTTGCCTTTCCCCTGACCAAAGCACTCTAGAAGTAACGATCAGATCAGTGATGGACCTCTTGCCCAGAAGTCACATGATGGCAATGGATGGAGAATGACCATGGCTGCCACACACTCATGTTTCCAAGAAAATCTATATCACAAACTGGGGACAATTCACTTCTTCCACAGCGGCTGGCGCAGAGAGAGCCCGTGAATCAGGCGGCCCACCCCAGCTGCCCACTCGGCGGGTCAGCTAGGCACACAGCATCCCTGCCCTGCCCCAAGGAGACGGGCGCTTTCGCAGAAGCCCACAATCATGTAAGTGTGCAGAGCGCGGTGCCACCCCAGGTCTCGGCTCCTCCTCTGCCCTTGACCATCTCCTGCAGCAAGCCATTAGGAAGCTGGTTCTGTAGCTGCACTGCAGCTTCACAAATATCAGTGATGGCTAAAATAGTACTGTATTATCCATGGACATGAGAATCGGCCATCAACATTTAGGTAGAGCTTTAGAAGCTCATGACCATGTTGGCACAGCAGAGTTGCCTTAGATTATTATTTGGTTCCAGCAGTGTCCAGAATTGACACCGTCCTGACACGGCTTTGTCATTGTCACTGTCCCAGTAGACACACAGAAGTGCTGGCAGAGAACCTGTTGAAATGCTACATGCCTTCAGAAGGGCTCTGCTGACTTCCAGGCGAAGGCTGGTGGACAAAGCGTCAGGAGAGCTGGGGAAGTGCAGCGAATTCTTGGTGAATGAACGTGTCCAGGCGCTGGACAACCGCAGCCACAGCGGGAAAGCCACACGGGCAGGCTGCCTTTCGTGATGGTTCGGTGAAGAAAGGGACCTAGCTCCTCTATGGAGGAGGAAGACTACAAAATAGAAACCACTGCCCAAAGTGGTGGCTTTGTAGGAACCCAGAGGAGCAAACAGAAGGGAAATGAGAATATTCCCTGGACTGGCTGAAGGAGAGCCAGTTCCAGACCTGGGGCTCCCAAGTGCTCATGCATGATGCACACCATCATCACGGCTCAGTAGACTGAACTCCTTCAAAAAGTGAGCCAGACTTGTTAGAAAGCGTGGGCTAGGTGGCATTGCAGGATTTCTTTTACACAGAGCCTTTTGTTTCCCTACGCCGTGTTACGGAGCATGAGCAAAACTGAGCCAGGGTGAGAGCACACGCGGGGGCTGTGCTGCCGTGGAGGCAGGGCGCCCATGCAAGCCTGGACAGCGGGCAGTCAGGGAGGGTCTGCCCGCAGCAACCTGGGACCCCAGGGCACACGCTGCCAGCGGGGCTTTTTTTAACCCTCCTTCCTTAGCAGGGACAGGCATCTCCCGTCACACAGCAAGCAGGCAGCCCCCATTCAGCCCCCAACCCACAGTTCCTCGGCAGCCATCGTAGCTCAGTCCCCAGCTTTGCAGCAGTGCCTTGGCACATCCTTTTGCATCTCTCTTTCCCCGTTGATGGGACTGACGCCATCCCAGATCTTGGCAAGGGATTAAACAGCGGACAGGATTAAACCCCAGAGGAAGAGTGAATCAAGACAGCCCGAATCAAGTGGGAGGCTTTACTCACCTGTGACGGAGAAGGACTTGTGGTGCCCCACTGTGAACAGTCGAGGATCTCAGGATTCATCTGGGATCCTGCTGGCTCTATAATCCCCCTTGTCCTGTGTTCCAGAGCCCGTTCAGATGCTGGGATGAAGCCTTGCACCTCCAGGGGTGTGAGGTCCCACCACCAATGTCCTGGGCTGGACCACTGCACAGAGCGGGGCTAGGAAGATGTCAGCCTGCTGCTGGTCCATCCCTTGAGTGGTCCGAAGTTGCTCGTCTTGCCTGAAGCATCTGGCTTAATCTGGCAGGGAGCCTGGGGACAGTGGCTGTCGCGGGGAGCCAGGAAGGGGCCAGGCAGGCTGCAGCACACCCTGCATGAGACGTTAGCACCGGCAGCAGCAGGGTGAACCTGGAAGGAAGATGTGTGCCGAGCCATGATCCCAAATCCACAGCACCGCTGCACTCCCTCTGCATCCCCGTTCCAGCTCTTCCTGCAACACATGTCCATCTGTGCCCTCAGGACATCTGGGGCCAAGACAGAGCAGCTCCCCTCCATCCCAACGCCCAGTTCAGCCATGCTGCCCCTCCAGCCTGGCCGTAAGCGACTCCCTCCACCCTGCACCCATGCTTCCCCCACCTCCAGGAGCTCTCGGCGCCCTTTTTCCCCGGTTGCTGCTCAGGGATGCTGGAGCCGGTGTAGGTGAAGCTGAGCTCCTGGGCAGGCAGCAGGGTGTACGGGCAGGAGCTGCCTGGACCACGCAGGCCCCTCGCACGCCCTGTCCCCATGGGGCTGGCCATGCACGAGTGATAGACATGCTGCCTGAGACAAGAGACGTGACAGCTTGACGTGCCCAAGATAACAGACCAAGACTGACACCCCTGCCTGAGACAACAGACGGCAGACTGAGGCTGGGGGTGCTAGAAACAGGCGTGGAGACGGATCTGACCGAGTGGCAGACTGGGAAACCACACGGAGAGATGACTTCGAGATCAGGTTGAGATGAGGCAAGATGATCATGATGCACTGATGACCTGCTAACCTAAGTGCCACCAAGGTCTACCACTCCAGTAGCCCTGCTCCTGCCATTTCTGCCGGTGCTTTCAGACCCAACATTTGCACACACTCCCTGTTCAGACCAATCTTAACGTTCCTGTTACACATCTCCACACAGAGACCAGAATAAAACTGAGAGGAGGAGAAGAGGCTGGGGAATGAGCTGGAGACATCCTCGCTGATGCAGCTCACACCAACACAGCCCAGCTTGGAGCTGCTTTTAGCTGAACGTTCTGGATGTTCTTGCAATATTCAAATACGGGTTTGATGGAAATGCCAAGATTCATTCTGAAAAATCAATATTTTCTATCAGGAATATAAATGTGCCTAGACATTTTCAATGAATTCTCTCTCCTTTCAGATTTACTGGGCTGTGTTTCCTGCTTCCATTCATCGCAAAAAGAATTCCTGGAGGTTTTGACACCTCTGTTATTCCCCCTATTCACTGTTTTCCTCAACTCTGTTCCTTCCTTGAAGGAAGACTTCATATTTCAGTCTTGGCTGCTCCTTCCTGCCAAGACAAATAATGCAAATCTCTAAATATTTTGATTTCTAAAGCCTCCTCCATATCATACATCCTAAATAGTAGCTATTTATGGAGTCTGTAAAACCTCTACCTTATGGTGTGTTTCAGCTTTTAATAGAAACCACACATGGTATCTTTGGATTCATCACCAGAACAGATTTGGGATGCAGGAGGAAGCCTTTTCTTAGCTCTGAAGGCAGCCTGCTCCACCACACCGACTCTCGGGTTGGAGTCGTGTCTGGGGGATCACATTGTCACAGTGCCCCGGGAAGGTGCCAGATCACCAGCGGGGGAAATTGTGGTTTTAACTGGGAGCAAATCAGCTGGAAATAGAAAGAGAATGACTGGAGGTAGTCAGTGATCGCAGAGTGGTGTAGCTCTGAGAAAAACAAGCAAGATCTCAGATGAGACGAGATATTTTCCAGAGGGATCGAGACTTCCCATCACGGGAAAGGGAACCTTGCCGGGGGGGATACAATTGAAGTCTTCAAAATGAGGGGTGGCCTAGAAAGAAGGATAAATAGTGATTATTCAGTCTCTCCCAGAGCACGAACCATGGACCATCAGAAGAAGCTGGCAAGAGCCAGGTTCAAAATGAACAGAAGGAAGCAGCTCTCCATACGATGACCTCCTTGCCAGGGGACACGGTGATTGCAAGGAAATTTCTATGTGTCTGAGTCAGGGCTTGGGTTTCAAAGCAAGAAGCTCGAAAAGATTTGTAAAATGAGAATGGTCGGAGGCTGGAAGCACACTCCAGGGAGGCAACACAAATATCTGCCTTTCTCTTCAAGGGGTCTGCTGGGGCCACATCTGGAGATATTAATGCTGGGCTAGATGGACCCTCAGTCTACATCCTCTGGGACTGTTCCTATTGGATTCCCTAGGACAGCCGCTCGTACAGGACTGTAAGGTCTACAGGGTAGCTTGTGAGATCGCACTGAAATCCCTGGACTGACATTGATATATCAGGATATGCCTCCAGACTCATATTTTTGGTAAATGTCAGCAGAAGGACACCAACCATTTCTAAGCACACAGCAACGCAGAAGTGTATCACTGCACTTTGTGCTATTTTCCAAGACAAATTTGGGGTGCCCAGAAAAGCACCAAGAGCCTGAAGAGCGGTAGGTGGTCGGCTGCTGTGTCAGGAGGTGGTCCTCTCAGAAACGTGGAAGCGTTCCCAAGGACAGACGCAGGCTTGCCTTTGCCAAATCACAGCCACACAGATGCACCCTTGTTTCCCTGAAGATGCCCTCAGCACCGAGCGCCAGCGTGCTAGGGAGCTGAGCAGGGTTCGCCCAGCAGCTATAGCACTGCGTGACTTTTTTAGCTACGGCAGCATTGGTTCAGAGAAACTAAAAGCAAAACCCTCTGGGTGCTAACTTTGAGACAGCCAGCACCCGACGTGTCCGAGCACTTGGCACCGCGCGGTGCTTTGCGCTTGCACAGCCTGCCTCCTGTCGTCCTCGGCTGGAGGCACCTGCGACGCCCGCAAGTCAGACCGCAGGATTCCAGGAATCTAGAAAATAAAAAAAACAACGCTCCACAAGAGCACTGGTGAATGTTGGGATTTGCCAGTTTCATAAAGGGAAGATGGGGATAGACCAGCTCTCCAGATCCACAGCCCAGGCCTTCGTGCAGCCCCTGCCTCTTTCACTCCCCGCGCTCTTCCGCAGCACTGCACGCAGCCTTCCACGTCGCAAGCCACGCACAGAAAACCCCTTCTCAGTGATCACGTCCTGGCAGCCAAGGCTGGCTCACCACACAGAAGCAAAGCAAGCTTGCCACGTCCTACCTCGGGAGCGACCAGCCTTTCCCACCGCCCGCCCCTGGCACAAGCAGCCTGTCCCGGGGCTGCGTGTTGGGCTGGCTGCAACGCTCCAGCTGCACCTGCCACCCCTGCGACAGGAAAGCTCTCCGGCAAACGCTTCCCAGCTCCAGGCCCTGCTCCGGAGACAGTTTCTCACCCAGGCAGCCACCCCTGCAGAGCTGCAGTCTAAGGGTGGGTGCGGGTCCTCTCCTGTAGACCCAGCTGGAAACCAGGCTCAGCTTTCCTTGTGAATTCTTGGATGAGCGGAGGCAGTTGCTGAGGCTTTAGTGCCGAGAACGCACCTGGTGACGTTGTGGGGTTAACATCCTTCCTTGTAAAACCTGGGAAAGCACGAGACCTCGCCCAGGACAGAGGTGAGCGCCCCATGGACCCTGACGCTCTTTAGCTAAGCAGTCCTCTCCAAAATCCTCTCCCTGACCCCTTCCAAGCAGCTTCTCTGCCTCGGCCACTCTCCTGGGTGGGAGCTGGCTGTCCCGCACCGGGACTGTCCCTTCCCTTGCCACCCGCTGCCCCACGTAGCAGCCCAGGGGCTCTTTGCCAGCACGAGCAGACAAGGACTCAGCAGCAGCAGCATCTGGTTTGCCCAAAGCTTTTAAAAAATGGGATAAAAAGATGGAACACCCCCCCACCCCAACACGTGCAGGCTGCTCCTGGAGCACTGTGCTGCTCCAAGTGCTCTTTGCTCTCCCAGGGACCCTCCTGCCGGGGCCCACCGCCCTGCACCCGAGCCCCTCTCCTCTCCCGGCAGCAGGGGGGCACTTTTGGCTCATGTTTTTGCCCCCGGTCTGAGCAAACAGCCCTTGTCACCGAGGCAGGGGTGCGTTTGTGGGTGCAGGATTGCATTTGTGGAAGGCTGGTCGCGGCCACTGCCCTCCCCCTGCGTGGTTTTTCAGAAGGTGTGCCCTCCAGGGACGGCTCCTCTGCTCGGGGTGGGCTCAGGAGATTGTGCCTTGGGGTGTCTAAAGGGCCGGCTGAAGGGGGTCCGTTTGGGACCCCACCTCCAGCGGGGAGAGCAGGACCTTTGCACAGAGCCCTGCGCCCACCGGCTCTGCCGCAGCCGGCTGGGTAACAGAGGAGGGACTGTGGCTCTCGGCGCCTCTGTTTTCTCACGGAAACAAGGGGCATCTGTGCTCTCCCTGAGCCTGGGCCAGCCCACGGGTTGAGACCAAGCTGAGGAGCCATGTCCTGCCGGAGAGGGAGCAGCCCCCCTTTTCGGGCTGCCATGGACAGGAGCCTCAGAGCCCGGCAAGAGGGGAAGGAGCAGCTCTGGTCTCCCCTGCCCAGCCTGAGCCAGCGCTTGATGGGTGTCAGGCGCTGCTGAGCACTGGTTTGCCCAAAGGGAAGGAGAGAGGGGACACACCATCCTCTCCGTGTCCCAGCGGACACCAAACCCATGGTCTGCTCCCTGCAGAAGATACTCAGGTGCAGACATCCCAAGCAGCTACTGAAAGCAAGGTGCCCGTGCTCCACAGCCCAAGCCCAAGGCCTCCTGCCCCCGAAATGTGAAAGCGGCTGCACTGGAGTGGGTGGCACTGGGGAACCAAGTTTCTGTCCCTGCAGAGGCCAGACACCCCCATGACAGGCTCTCCCATCGCCCTTTGTCTCCAGGCTGCAGTCCAGCCTCCTGGACAGGAGCGAGAGGAGCAGAGAGCAACCAAGCAGATGAAACTCAGCAACGGCTTCCGTAAAGGACGTGCTGGTGCGAGCAGCGGTGCCCAGCCCACCTGTCCTCTGCTCTGCACACCAGCCCTTCTCCACCATCTCCCCATCGCACCTGAGGCAGAGGAACAGACCTCACGAGGAACAGAGCACCTCTCAACCTGCCTAAAAGCAAGGCACCCTCTCCCACCAGAAAGTAGCCCCCAAAATCCCTGCAGAGCAACCTACAAACAAAGCACACGGTCCCACCAAAAGGGAGCCTCCCAGACCCCTGCAGAGCAGCCGCGTCTGGGCCGGAGCCCCACAGCACAACGCAGCAGGGGCACTGGGTGGACTGGGCCAGCACAGGGTGGTCTGACCAGCTGCCCATGGGCTGGATCCCAGCTCCATCCTGTAACAGCTGGGCTGGATCCCAGCTCCATCCTGTTACAGCCCCTGTCTTCGGAGGAGGCAGGAGCGGCCAGGAGAAACAGCCCATTCTGGTGCGCATCCAGCCGCCTTTCCCAGCTCCTGCCCAGGCAGGAGCCGCCCAGCTGGCCAGCCCAGGCCCCAGAACGGGCACTCAGCCCTGGCCCTGGAAGAAGAGGAGGTGACTCTGCTCTTCAGTAGGAGGGAGCACCGAACAGGAGCCCCAGCCTCGCGGCCCCTCGTCCGCCCCCCCCAGGCCCAGAGCTGCGTGCTGGAGAGGGGACGCAGGAGCAGGGTGCTTGTAGCCAGGCGGAGGGGTGGGAGAGGTCGGCAGATCACGAAGACCTTGTTGTCCTTTGTCAAATGCCCTTCTCTGCTCTTTCTTTCCTTCACCTCTATTTGGCAATGACTTCATTTCTTCAATTATTAATCACCTCACTGCAACAGTGGCCGAATTAAACCCATTAAACCTCCTCTGGGACCAGCCCCAAGGAAGGAGGCAGGTTTCCAGAAAGTACATTAGAGAGAAGGCAGACAGGGAGCCGAGACAAGCCGGGGTGGGATGGGGTGGCCTTGCTGCGCAGTGCAGGCCCTTTCCCATCAGCTGTGAATCCGATATCCGAGGCACGGAGACAGATAAAGTCCATCCCGCAAACGGGCTGTTCACACACCCCACCAGGCACCTGCAGCAGAGCGCTTGCACGATGATTGTTGCGGCTGAAAACTGAGCCACCGCAGCGAGTTAGGCAGGCAGTATTGCTGCACAAGAGCTCCCGACAACCCACATCCCAAACCGTTGTTCCCAGCTTGCCCTGGCAGCGGCAGACAGGACGGTTTTGTACAGCCACTCCCCACCTGAAGCAAAGACGCTGATTGTGTGTGCCCTGCTTTTAAGGATGCGGGAACCCAGCCGGCACGACCCCGGCACAGCCCCCTTTGCCGGCACTGGGGATCAGCTGGGGAGCAGGCTTAAACAGTTTTCAGTCTCTTTGCAAAAATACCAATTTGTCCGAATTTTGTGGAAATGTTCAAGTTCTGGCAAAGGTCCCACTGGGAAATTTGCCTCCAGTGTGGGATGGGATTCCTGGTCAAAACCCCAGGAGCCGACCCCGGTCCAGCAACTCGCCAGGTTGAGAGAGGGCACAGACCAGGCCCAGCACACGTCGGTGAGCGAGGGGGCCACAGGCAGGAGCTTGCATCAGCATCTCAGCCCTCAGTCTGCCAGCCGCTCGGGGGAAGCGAAAACCTTCTCCCGCTTCCCTTTCCCTGTTTTTCAGACATCTGGAACCATGTTTTGCCCCTCTGGCCATGCTACCGGAGGAACGACCTATGCTCCTTGCCCTGCTCTGCCAGCTGTGCCCCCGCCCGAGCACACACCCCTCAGAGCTCCCCAGCCACGGCCTGGACGAGACAAAAGGCGCAGGCCCACGCACCCTTCCTGCAGGCCACTGCTCGCTCCGAATGCGCCCCGGACGCGGAGCGGAGCCCAGACAGCCGCCGCTCGGCGGGATCCCGGAGCGTGGAGTGCTCGGAGGGGCTGAGCTGAGCCTGCGAGGGAGAGCAGGGGAGGGAGCCCTGCTCCCCGTGGCCTGTTCGCACATCGGGCCAAGCTGCAGGGCAGAGCGGACGGCGCACCCCGCTGCGGGGCCGGGCCA
>JAAGAY010142503.1:0-22831 GCA_011801015.1 Ardeotis arabs
CACACACACGTGCACGTACACAGCGATAGGTGCACGGGTGTGTGCGCGTTTTGAGACTGCTTCCTGCAATGCACAATTTTTTTTTTAATAAACCTGACTCATTTCAAGGCCGTTTGCGCGGGTGCGAAAAGACATTCAGGGAAACAAACTCTAAACTATCGAGGCAAATGAAAAAGTCTCTCTTGGAGAAAAAGAAAAGGTCGGTAAAATATTGCCTGTGTGCTGTTACAATGTGCTTCTCATGAGCTATCTTAAACCCCAAACGACTAAAAGTCCCTACAAGAGCTTTTTGCCGCGCAGCAGAAAACGCTTCCTTTTCACTTCCCGAAGGAGGAGATGCCAACTGGAAGGGGCAAAAAACTACAGGTGAGGGAGGAAAAACAAACCCAAACCTCTTTCGCGCCCCCCTTTCTCATGAGCTAAATCGCCAAGGACTCAACGAGAGCGGTGAGCGGTGTGGGGGGTGAATTTTCCAAAGGGTTCGCCTACAGCCTCGCGACAGCGAGCGGGATGTAGGCTCCGAGTCGCCAAGGTACTTTGTGAAGAGGTTGTCCCCTCGGCCGCGATTGTTTGGGGGGGCTCGGATATAGAAGCAACATTGCCAGGCGGGATTTCTTTAAAGCTAGGTTTGCAGGGTTAATTTGGCTGGGGGGAGAAAGGAAAAAAAAAAAAACCAAAAAGCCTGGATTTTATTTACATTTCCATTTTAAAATCAAATGCTAGAGGATATAAGAGCATAATACTTTGGGCTGCTCAAGGTTTGTCGTGTTTTTAGCCACCTTCAATTCCCACTGAATACCCAAACCCATGAAGGTCTACTGAAGGAGGAAGCTTGAATGGAACCCAAGCAAAACCAGCCACCGAGACTGGAGCTGGTCAGGAAAAATACTTCATCTGCCGCAAGATGCAAAACCAATATACCTTTTTGTTGTTGTTGCTGAAGGTTACTTCCACCGTGTCCGCTTGCTAGCAGTGAAGAAGACCTAATCCACTTCTCTGCATTCTAACTGTAACGGCGGGGTTGATCCATCAAGTGCCACCGGGGAGAAGCTCCCGTCAAGGAGTATTGCCAGAGAAGGACTTGGATGGACTACCAGCTAGGAAAAGCCGGAGTCCCGGGTGCGGGCACCCCAGTGTGAAGGAAACGCAGCGCCCTCGCTATCACCGTGATTTATTTGCTGCTACAGAAAACCCACAAGGGCTTTTACAGCAGCAAAACACCATCAGTTGGTTGAGAGCGGACGGTTTCGGACATCAAAACCCGGACCACTCTGCGTCCCAGGGATCACCACCCCATTTCCAGTCCTAGAGAATGACGGCAATGTTTACTATCTGGGACAAACTCTACCCTACCGATTTGTTGCTGGCGAGGGAGCTCCGCTCCCCGACCATCCGTACTGAAATACCACAGGAATTTAACAAGAACAGCGAGGCACATCTCAGTTGCCTCCTAACACGAGACCCGATCAACTCCTAACACCGCTTTTCCGATTCAACAGCAAACCCCACGGCTATTATGCTCCATCTTCTAAATAATCTCTACGTCTTTTTATTTAAAAATACCTTTTGTAGTCTAAGCCCACAATCAATCTCAACAGCACTTTCCGTACAGGCACAATGATGGCTTTTATTGCAATGGCTTGAGCGCAGTCTTTATTGATACCAGCACCTCAGACTGGTTTTAACTTCGCCGTCCCACGGACCCACCCTGCTAACGCAGACCGGGGTGTCATACCAGAAACACTTCTCACTCCAGGTCTGCTTCACCTCCTGCGGTCTGCGCCATTCCAAGCGGAAATTAGACGATCTTGCACCATCCCGATCCCTTTTGAGACTTGTGTATCTTTGGTGTTTTTAAAAGCCATGCGCTTGGGTCTCCGGATGACCTCAAAGTTTACAACAACCACGTCTGCCTGGACGTCAGTGATTTCGATGTTGGTTCTGTTGCGTAAAATCAGCTTTGATGGGTTTATTTCCCTAATTTATAAAATCGCTAACAGGTATGTAACGGAAGTCAGGCACCAGACAGCGGTCACATACACCTCGAAATTATCTTCTGATGGCCCCTGCGTAATTAACGCCGTGCCGAAGAGGCTAAATAGACTGGGGAAAATAAAGGGTTTAAAACTCAGTGCTAATAGTACTTACAAAAGTGCAGTGCTCATATAGTCAGAAGCAAAGTGACTACTAGTACTTAAAGTGCTAGTTTCAGAGTCGGTTTGGTTCAGAGTCCGAAACACGGGGAGAACGTGGGGGATAGCTAGGGGTGAAATTAAAAACAGACAGCACTGCAACTGCACATGCCACACCAAAAGTGCTTCAAATCACACCATCATCGCGGAGAGATGCATAACGCTACGGCTCAGCTTGTGAACACGGACGAGCAAACGACTGACACCTTTTAGGTTACGATAAAGAACAGCTCCATTAACTCCATCACTACAAACCCATTCAGAAAGCAAGTGGTCACAGCTTACGAAAAAAAAAAAACCAAACCAAAAAACAACAACCCCAAAGCCAAGAGTCTCTCGGAACATTTACGAGCCTTCGCGACGACGATACTCAAAGCCTAGCAAAAGCAACCCTGGAAAGCCTGCCCAGTGTCTGCAACAAGCTTCGCCGACGCTTATCATGCACGTTACAGAGCAGTCGCGCCGCGGACTGCCTCGTTTTACACGCTATCTTACAGTTAGCCTATCTACCTATTTATTTGCGGTTTGCTTTTTCTTTTTTTTGTTTTTTTTAGCTTTCTGACTAGCATTAAGCTGGCTTTTTTCTCTTCACCACCCTACCAGTGAAAGGACGATTAATGCAAAGAACAAGACAACGAAGGCAGTCTAGTGAACGCTGACGCTCCTAACATCCCGTCTTCATTTTCATGAAGGAAAACGCTCCGGAGAGGGAGTTGGGATCAGCACGCTCCTGGAAAGAGGCTGGAAAATGAGGAATCATCCCGATGGATGTCAGGCGCTTCCCCTTTCTGTCTTTAAACACGCGCTTCCCACCAGCTGCCCCATCGTCTGCTCCGGCTGCCGACATCTGCTTTTTTGTTCCCTCGCGTCGAGCCACAAGCGCAACCCTACCTTTATACGTGTGCTGGAAAAGCAACGAGCCTGCTCGCTGGAAACAGGGTGCAGGAAATCTCCCCAGTGAGGTCTGCGTTGGTCCCAGTCCTCACCCTGGGCTGGAAGCGGCTCCTCGCGAGCTGGGACCTGCTCCAGCAGTGCCCGCCCGTCCCCCCACCTTGGGAACACAGCGCTTGTGAAAACAGGGTGTTTTCTCCCCAAACAAAACTGCCATATAAAAAAGGGGAAACGAGACCTTTAATTCTCACTATATTTCAGTATACACCCCAAAAAAAGGGCACTGAATAACATAAGTGACTCACCAGACCCCGCATGCATCGCCGTTAACTCTCGCACGTGTTTTATAAGGCAGCATCTGCATGTCCAGCATCTGGCACGTCTGAGCCAAGAATGCACGGTTTTTATGCATTTTTTACGGAGAAAACCCTTTTTAAACCACAAGTATTGGCGTGCTGGAGTTGGCTATGCTTCAGGTACAGCTGCAAACATTTCCCTGTCAGAGAGCAAACACTAGAGATGATTTTTCAGAAACAGATAACAGTAATAACCCGGGGCGGGGAAAAAAAGAGTGTCAAACCCAGGTCACTTATTTCCACTGCCGCCACAAAGACGTGTATTTAAACAAGCAAAAAGCAAGGCTGCGCATCCAGGGGCTACGGATGTGGATCCACCTTTGCAGACGTACAACTTGAAAGAAAGCAGCCTGGAAAAGACACGGGAGCTGGAGAAGGGGAACGGAAGATTGGCAGTGCCCCGCAGCGAGGAGGGCTTGTGAGTTCTGCAGGCGGGGAAACGCAACTATCTCAGTTCACGATCCAGGTAAGAAAACTGCAGAAATAATGTATCCGGTCTTGTTGCCAAAACCAGCAAGGTCTGGGGACATCTAGACAAGCACGCCGCGGCCACCACCCCGCCACCCAGCGAGGAACAAGTCCGTCAGAGAAGGAGAGGGAACGCTACGGGGGAAAAGTGTGGCACCATGGCTTTATTGTAAATGACGTTGGAGCTTTGCGGGATTAAAAGCAACGGTTGGGGGTTGTGTTGGGGAAAGAAGCATCTCGCAGAACCGTATTCAAGCCTGATCTTGCAAGACTGGCATTTGCTAAATGTAGGTGCTCGGATAACGTTTGGTTTAGGTTCCACGGACCTCAACGTTGAGACCAAACCCAAACACTTTATCTACGGAAAAATTGCCGGTATGAAAACTCCAGTACCAAAATTGCTCATCTTCCAGGTCTTTTTAGAACACGTTCTTCCCTGAATTCTGGTTGTAAAGATTTTTGGCAAGGGATGATGGAAGTGGATAATAAATCTAAAGCTAGGGCACTGCGTCAAATTGCACAGCGATTTCCCGCGCTGCTGTCACAAGGAAGTTCTCACCCGGGGTTGTATTTTTCCTGCTTTAGTTTGCCCTAAGAGCGCATCAGAAGAGACACTCTTGGCCTGTGACTCCTTGCAATTTTGCCTCCACCTGGACTGCCAACCCTGTTAAATTCTCAAAAAGAAAAGCTATTATGGATTTTCCAGGAGAAAAGGCTGCACGCTAGCCTGTGACCTTACCTTCAGCTCTGGATTTTAAAGGTATTTGTAAAACCCCGCTCCAGCCAGCTAGATTTTATCTAAATATTCTTGGTGACTTTTCCAGTCTCCAAAACCCAACTCATTTGAAAGCTTATTAGAAGCAATATCTTATTTTTGGAGGCAGAGGCTTTTGCTGCGTCGCAGCCTGCAGATATCTGTGTGCCACAGTTCAACGTTGATTTTCAGCGGTGAATAAAGCCATTCCCAGACACAGCCCGGTAAAATCGCTCGGTATCAAAGGCGTAACGCAAACCGAAGACGCGGGGCCATTTTTAATTCTATGCAAATTACTGCAACACAAACCAGATCCCGCAGCGGAAGACCGATTCCAGGAAGAAATAATCATCCATCTTTCGTCGTCCTAGCAGTGCCGCTCAAGAAGCAGCTTATTTACAAAATGGCAATCTCCAGAAAAGGGCTGCGTTATCGTTGCCCGAAAAAGCTGTATTTCAGATACGTACGGCTACCGGTCTAGGGGTGCTCTGCCTGGGAAACACCGCTTTGAAACGAAACACTATGAACTTCAAGAATGGGAAACCGCGTCCGGTTCAACAAATATGAGGTGTAGGGCTAACGCAACCCGCCGTACCACAGAAACGACACTTGGAGATCCCTGCTTTGAAATTCATGCTTCCCGTTTCGAGAAGGAAAATCATATGACCTTTAAATTATTTATAAGTGATGAGAAGCTTTCAATAAAAGCATCAGTGATGCGTAGATCGGAATGAAATTCCAAATGCTCAGGCTTTAGACTTTCCGCATTTTCTACAGTTACCTCAAGGTGGACGAGAAGCATCTTTTTTCCTCCCTGCACAAAAATATCCATCATGCAGGATGACACAAAAATGCCCTTTTTTGTAGGCAGGAAAGAAAAAAAAAACCACGTATAAAACCATGAACTTGCAAAGTAGTTGTGAAAGGGATGAAAAAAGAAACCCAGGTAGCAGGCACGCAGTCTGTTTCTCTACCCCTACGTACCACCGTAGCCCCTGAAGAGGCTCTAACACAACGCTGCCCTGAGACCATCTCATGGAGAAGTGAACCTGCACCTTTGGGTGGCAGCCAAGCAAGACACCGACTCCTCCGGCAAGTCCTTCCATCCCAGCAGCTTTTCCTTGACCATCAAGATACGGTCTTCATCAAAGATCAAACGCGTCCAGGGGAGCGATGTGTACGTGACAAATTTATTCACGGGGACCTCAGGACCACAGCTCCTGCTTCTGCCTGGGGATGCCACCACCACCAGCTCGCTACCGCTGAAAGGGCTCTGCTCGGCGTTCTCCATCTCTCCTCGCTGGGTATCCACACGCGTTGCTAGACGTCGATGATGCCTGCGTCCGGCATTACGAGACACGCTCCTGGGATGCAACGGAATAGTGGAATAACTCCAATACACCGCACTGCTGTAATGATGGTGCCTGAAGACGGGAACATTGGACCGCAGGGACCGCATGTTGAAAGCAAAACATTTTATTACCATCAGTTAAGCTTCGTAATGCACACTTACGAGTAAGATAGAGGTTATATGGAGATCACTTTGCTCGCTACCAACTACAGCTTCTGGGATTAAAAGCAGCAGCTGTTGAGCGGTGCGTAACAGGACCAGTGGAAAGAAAATGAGAATAATGTACAGTTGAAACAACGGGGGAGGAGGGGGGGGTTAGCTTGGCAGAAAACAGCCCCCTAACTTGAAATTCAGCTAGAATTTTTTTTTTTTTCTGCTCTACAAAATATCAAAGCGTCCTGGACAACAGCTGGTGACCAAATAGTGCTGCAGAAACGCAGCCCTCCAACTCAACGTCCACCTCACCGTCTACCATCTTGTATGGGCGCCGCAACACCCAAACAGCAGGGGAAGACCAGAGGGGACCGCTTTCGTTCGGTGGGGACAACACCTCAACGGTCAATGGATCGTGCCTACGTGCAAAGCAGGATGCTGCAAATACAGGAGCCGATTGCTCACCGAATTGCAATCCCTTCTCGCGGCACACAGGCGGTTATCGGCAATTTCCCTTCCTTTGTGTCTCCATGAAGGCAGGCAGGTGGATTTCAACTCGACTATAACCTGAATTCAGCGTGGTTGGCTAGCTCAGCAACAACGTTCTGCAAATCTTGCCCGGCGTTGATTGAGATGTGCGATTTTTGGTTTGTTTCCTTTCGGTTTCCACGCGATAGTTTTGACAGTAAATGCCATCCTGAGATGGTTTCTAAAGAACACAAGTTTCTTCCAGCACAAATTGCACCTTCAATCTAAGATAAAAAATACGTTATCTTTCCTCGATGTCAGAGGTCATGAAAAAGCTATTTTGGACCATCTACTAAAGAATCACTAACACAGTTTAACAGCACCAGCTTTTTTAGCCCAAATCAGTTTACCTTCCAGCCAATCTTCCGCAAGCTGCTTCAAATCTCATCAAACCCTATCCAGAGGAACACTCTGTTCTGATCTCCCCTTTCCCGATATTACAACTCTTATTTCACGTTAGTTTCTGCATTCAGACAAAATTCAAGGGAAAGGGAGAAAATTCCTTCACTGCTAAGAGGACTCTAGGTATCGCTAGGACAAAACTACCCATTTTTCTTCTCCTAGAAAATGAACTGCTTGGCTAGAAAGGTGAGAAGCTCTTGGAAGACTGCAAGCCTGGAGAAGGCTGGTGTTTAGGCTGAGGCAAGTGAAAAATACCCACGTCTTCGCCTCTGGCTTGTCCCCTTTTGCACAGCATCTTCAGCCTCGCCGGGAGGAAGAGGTCGGCATAGGTTTTGAATAACCACAGCGAGAGCAGCTCTAGGGTTTATTGCAACAGCTCAGTCTTCACTCTTACCTCTTGCTCACGTTTCAAGAGCCTGCTCCTCTAACTTTCTGTTCCACTTTTGGGGGGCTTGCAGAAATACTTTGGGGGTGACATTTCCTCCTTTATGGGTTAGGCAGCAAAAACGACTGTGTCTCTGCCAGGTTTGGAGCTGCAGTCTCTTCCCGTTCTTGGATTATCTTGGGAAAAGCAAGAAGCTTTCGGAAAGCACAGCTGCCGTTGAAACCTCGCGAGGCTGTGGGTCCTCTAAAAAGGACTGAGAACATTTAGGGAGCTTATCCCTACTTTAGAGGGAGCTTCATCAGAGCAGAAAAGAGGTGGGAAAAGCAACAGGTTAAACCCCAGTGTGCTGCTGCAGGGAGGAGTACGTGGGCACCAACTCCGCCTCGCCCTCTGAAATTGTGTGTTTTCTTGGGGAGGCGCACATATCAGCGCAAAACAACCCCTGACAAATAAAATTACAGTTTTAAGCTGTTTTTAAAAGAAAAGCCTCTGTAATACGCCTTCACCAAGATAACACACGGTGTCTTGTGCAGCTAACAGCTGGCAGCATCCATGAAAATTTGTCAGATGACTCCAGCACTCCTCTTTCATTTTTTTTTCTTTCTTTTTTTTTTTTTTAATAAGATAGCTAGAAGGAACTTACCCCTTGTTAACTCCAAGGGTCACCCCTGACAGCGCTGAGGGATGACTGTGCTGGCATAAGCAGAAAATGCTGTTAGCGAGCGCAGGGGCTGGGATGCAGCAAGCTTGCGCACAGACTGCAGGCTGGCACACGCCGATCCCAAGGACAGAAATGTTCGTACGCTCTCCGGAGCGGCTGCCTTACTTGAGCGCCAGGGAAGAGTTAAAAGTCTCATAAGACAGAAAAGGAAGGCTAAAATAGTCGGAGTCCTGCGGTATCCAGGATTTTCCCCTTCCCTTTGTAGTTACACGGTGATGTGCAATACGTGTGGGAGGTGGGCCCTGGCCTAGGCTCGGCTCTCTGTAGCTGAGGGCCTCTTGGGGCTTTGCAGCTGTTCTTTGCTCACTGAGTTGACGTAATTCTGGATTTCAGGATCGCTTGCCTCCTGTTTTTTGTCCGGGTCAACAGCAGCAGGGGTGCTGGCAGGGAAGCTCACAAAATGCCGTGGCTAAGGAAGACTCTCCCATGAATGTACAGCCCAGCTCCTCCTCCCTTACGTTTTCAAGTCCGGCCGGGGTGTCTTCCCCTTGCTGTCACTTTGACCCAGGTCCCACATGCAAGCTCTGGTGGTCCCTCGTCCTGGTGGCTCCCGGCATCATCAGCCACTGCAGCGACCAGAGCTAGCACAGGACTGTAAGAGAGCAGACAGAAGACTTGGCAGAGGCACAGCTCTTATCTCAACATCTTTGTACCGACTTTGCTGTGGGTATGCTCATCCCACGTACCTGAATTCCTGGATTTACTAACCCACATCAAGCCCTTGGGTTGATTTCCAAACTGATGTGGAAGCACCTTGCTGTTACGCACGCATGAAAAAGCGACTCTTATTATTCTGCAACCAATTCTGATGTCCTGGGGAGGATGAAATCCTGGCAACGTTCAGCTCAAGACGCGTACTTGCAGATCGCAGCCTACTTCTGCGTTCAAAGAAACACAACTAAGGTTACACAAAACCGAGGAGCCAGGCACAGCGTGGAGTTGTGGTGAGAAGCAAGAGTCTAAGCTCAGAGCGATACTTGGAGCGGACGCAAAAAAGTTTATCCCTGGGGAAGCTGCCATACGTTGACTACCAGAGTCATCGGCTACGGTTAGCAAACGCACGGGGATGGAGGGAACCGAGGTTCCTTTGGGCGTTGGACATTTCCAGAGAGGTTCATCAGCAAGGGCTTAAAAAAAAAAAAAAAGGTGCTGAACTGCTGAGGAGAAACCCAATTTGGGGCTCTTGAGCCAGGTCGCTTTAAAGGACATCAAAGTAAAATAATTTTTGATGATTAGAGGTGGGTGGGATGGGAAATGGAGATGTTAAATTGAAATCAGTCGACAAAATTCACTTGCCAGACAGCACTTAGAAGCTAGAAACATAAATGGTTTAGTCAAACAAAGTTTTAGGGCTGGCCCCTGGGTTTAGTTCTTCCCCTGGTATTTACCTTTGTGAATTTGCGAAAGCGTCAGAGTTCAGAGAAGCACAGCAGTCTGCCCCAAAATCCCTCCCACGTCGGAGGAGTAACTACTAGACACAGGCACGCTAGTCTAAGCCCGCACCCGTCACGAAAGGCGGACAGAGAAGAAAAGCGTTCGGCAGGCACTAACTGGGTTTTAGGATATATAGTACCACAAAGAACTGCATCAAAGCTTTGCCCTCTATTCTTGGTTGTCAATGGTCTCTGCTCATCCCTGCTGCGGTGCCTAGCTGGGAAGAACTCTTTGAAAAGTGGCAACAGTGTAATGTTCCAGTTTTTTAACTCTTTTCAGAGCTTACTGGCGTCTCAGCAAACAGACTGTCCTCAGAGGCAGCTCGGTTCCCTGGCAAATATCTGCTCTGATCAGCGCTATAAAGATCTTGGGAGCCATCAAAAATCTGGAAGAAAAGGAAAAAGCAGCTATCGTGAATGCCTCTCAAACAGAAACACATCTGTTGACGGCACACTGAGTTTCAGTCCGTCCAGAGTGGCAACCCGACCGCGTGGCAGCAGACGCCGCGCGGAAAGGGAAAATGACAATTTGCAGAGCAGCAAGGGGCAAAGGGGAACTTCCAGAGACAAAACAACTCCTGTTCAACACCCGTTACCGAGCCAAGCGGTGGGAGCGATGCAAACGCCCAACTTTGCCCCCTGCGAGCCCTCTGCTTTGCTCCCGTGCTCCGAAGCTGTCGGGGTCTGCTGTTACCGGCACACGACGTGCTTCAGCTCGCCCTGGCCAGCGTTAACGCGGAACGGCAGGGATAATTCATTTACGGGAAGAATACCAGGACCGCATTGGCACATTCAGCCTTTTCCCTAGGAAGGGGAGGGAAGAAAGAGCAACAGATGTTAATATGCTTAAATGCACTCCTGGAAGGCGCTGGGATATACGTGTCAAGTATTGTAGAGCGCTGTGAGAATTTGCACGGAACAGGAGGAACTTCTCTGTAGTTCTATCTACACAAAATGCTCGGGTCACCTTGCAATAGAAACGTTACTGAGGAAAATCCAATTAACTTTCAGCAAAGCCAAAGCTTCTGGGAGCTGGAAAAAACCCCAAAACTCAGGGCTTTTCATGCAGTTATCTCGCACAGCCGGATGGGCACGGCGCGTAGCGCAGCTGGGAAGGAGACGGCAACAGAACCACGTTAAGACAAGGTAGCTGAAGGGCTTTCTCAGCAGCATAACATCTAGAAAACCAGTAGAGGGGCTTCAAACTTATTTGGAGGAAGGAAGGATATCCCCAGTAGAAGACAGAGCCACCTTGGAGTGAAAGCCAACGCCGAATGTCTTGCTTACTTCAGGATTTCACCCGCAGCGGACAATGCGTCTCCATTTCCTGCGCAGAGCAGCGGCAGTTGATGACGTGTGGCAAGATTTTGAAACATCTCACTTTGCAAAAACTAGGAAACCCACAGTCACACCTTTTCCATCAGAAATATTGATCAAAGGTTGGGTTATATTTTTTTTTCCCTCAGGTACCGATAATGACCGGTTTAAAGCAGGAGGAGCTCTTCCTCTATTTAGCGTTTTACTACTGGAAGGATGACAGAAAATTGAAATTCAAGCACGGGCCGGTTTTGCTTGGAGATCTTAATTTGTAAGAGACGAGTAACAGCAATGCAGAACTGACGCTGCAGAAAATCAGAAAGCCCACAGATGTAACGCGAGGAGGGAAAGACGGGACACGAGCACGAACGATGATGGCGGGAGAGGAAACGGGAGAGGCAGAAGGAGTGAGAGGAATGCCCATTTAGACAAAAACTTAGCTAAAGCTAGCAAAGTTCATGTCAATATTTGGGTGACTACACACATTCTTGCAGGATGAAAACACGCTTTTCTGTAACAATCCTTGGAGATGTGGAAATAGAAGGGAAAGTTTGTATTTCCAAACAAATTGGAAACTAGATGCATTCTTTATGTTTGTGTTTGAACAGGTATCCCATTAGTGGTAGAGTCAGTGCTTCTTTTGTGAAGATGGGGAGGGCATCATAACAGCATTTAGGAGAATATTTAATCTTTAGGGAAATACCTGTTGATGGGCTATTTCTTCTACGTCCTATTCAGAAATAAGTGGAGGTACGAATGATAGATCGTGTTCTGCCACCCCACTGTGAACAGAAAAGATTGCTATCACAAAGCTTTGTGGAAAACGTGTAGTCTGGTATTTTAATAGTCCAGCTTTTCTAAAACTACTCCATAGAACGACTGTTTAGATTCTGTACAGCCCACTGAGAGAAAGTGGGGAGAAACAAAAGTCAGCAGCTGGAAAAAATCACAGCCTCACTGAGGAACAGGTTACGATTTCTACAATTAGCCTGTTTAATTAGTATCACAGTCAATCTGGTAGGATGTATCAAGTGAGGTTCCAACGAGGACTGCCCCGGATACTGCCCTCTTCCATATCTGAATCAATGATTTGACGACGGACAAGAATTCTCTCGCTTGCAGATGGCACACACCTGGGAACATCTGTAAGCACCGAGAGGAACAGGATTAGAACTGAGAACGATCTTGGCAAACTGAAGAAATAATCTGAAAAGAGATGAGATGCAGCGCGGTCAGGATAAATGCAAGGTTCTGTGTCAAAGCAGAAATAAAACCCTCTGTACAGACAGAAAGTGAGAAATGACAGCCTTGGTAGCGGCTCTACCAAAGAGGCCCTGGGAGAACGCAGAGTTATAAATGGTCTCGAGTCCAGCGTGTATACGCTGTTGAAAAAAAACTGGGAGTACCAAACCTTGTATTGTTCATAATCCTTCCACTTGAAGCTGGTAAGATCACAGCGAAAGTGCTTCTCCTGGTTTTGGATTCTTTAATTCTGGATACAAGAAAGCGACGGACTGATCAGAAAGCAACAACACAACGAGGGCTAAAAATTACCCTTGGTGGGAGGCTTTGTATTTGCTTAGAAGAGACCTGACAACAGTCTTTAATTATGTAAAAACTGCAGCGAGGACGGGAACAAATTGTTTCCGTAACTCCTCTCAAGAGCACGGCTTGCAAGGCAAAAAGCGATAGAATTAGATGGAAGCAAGGGGGATGCGGGTTGGACAGCAGGAAAAGTATCTGAGAGTCAGCAGGGTGAACCACTGGAACAGCCTGGGGGAGGGAGGCTGGGAATATCCACCATGGGAGATTTTAAAGAGCAGATTTTTCCAGGTTGTTCAACTTGGGGAAAATACAGATGCTTTTTGCTGTGTGGACCCCAAAACGTACCATTGGAGGCACCCTCGAAGTTGCAGATTTAAGCTTAGAGTCAGGTGGGTTGCTGCTTCGTAACTTCCTGCAGACCAGTGAACGCCAGCCCAGTTGGGAACCGGTGTGAGGAACGGTCTGTGTTTAGCTAGCCACACCTCTGAACGGGGGACCACATCTGACGTTCGCCTGAGATCCCTGCCAGCCCTCTTGTAATAAATCTTACACGACATCCTCTCATCCTCCTTGCTCTTAAACGTCTTTGGTCTTTCCTCCTTCTTGGAAGGAAAGTCGGAGGTGGAGGAGTTCTTGCAAGGCTTGTGAGACTCCATTCAGCATCGAAACCCAAAATCTATTGAGCAACCCAGCGGTTTTTGCAAGAAGACAATACACCGCTAAAGCTTTATGCAAAACAGTGGGGAAAAAAAAAGCTGGAAAATCGAGCAATCGAAGGCCGGGAAGTGCCAGAACTCAGGATTATCTGCGTAACCTTAATTCTGACTGCTTTGGATACATGCATAGGAGTTTAATTATGCCATCTCTTACAACTTTCCTCCTCTAGCATACAGGTTTCTTTTTCATTCATCATTCTGTACCAAAGTTATCCAGCCTCCGTTATCAGGAGGCTCAGCATCAGACGCCGACAGATTTCCCAGAGTCTTTGCAATTATTACAGCACGTCGGTCGCTCAAAGCACAGCTTTCAACAGCTGTGAACGCTGACCGCTTCCGTACATCAGACCTGAGAGGCCACGAAAAAGAGCAGCTGCCCCATCGATAACATAACCCTCTGTCACACAGCTCCGGCCAGTTCCCGGAGCGGGAGGGAGTCGGAGTGGCACGCGGAGCAAGGCTCCGGTGAAAAGCACACACCAACACCCATAAATTGAGGTGGCACAAGCAAATTTTGCAGACCGCCAACGCTTGCACGCTCTCCTAAGTTTCTGCAGGTACTTCTGGGCAAGCTTCGGCTTCCTCCAGCACAGTAAAAGCCAAGCCAGTTCAGTTTTAAAAAGCAAGCTGCCAAAGCAGTTACTCCATCCATCGGATCCATTTGGCCCCGACGGGGTTTGTCGGCAAGGCTCGACGCTTGCAGGCCGCTGCACTGCACAGCCTTGGACTGGCAGGTTGCTCAGCCACAGAAGTGCATCCCAAAGAAGGAGACCCAGCCAAGGAGACCCACCGTGGTCTCCAAGAAGAGGACTCTACAGGAAAGCAGGCTCCAGCGCTGACGGTCCCAGCCATTCCTGAAAACCACCGCCGTGCTCTGCGATTCCCTGGAGCACGAATCTCGTCCTCGCTTCTCTCCACCCCCTCCTGCCTTCTCGTTCCTCTGCCTCGGTGGGAAGCGCTTATCTCCGCTCTTACTCCCCCTCTCCCTGCACCTCCTGCCAACAACATGTGCTCAGAACAACCACCAGATGGGAATACTCGTAAGAGCCCGAGGTTAACCCGTGGCTTTTATCCCACATACTCTCTGCTGTTTTGAAATGCAGATTCTATTGCACGCGATTTGTAGTGTAAAGATTTAACGTTCATAGTACAGTATGTTGATATTGCTTCTGAAATCTATCTCCCTGCTCGTATTGCACGTTGAACGTCTCCGATAAGGAAAACAGGAAAGACGACGGCTAAAATGTTAACATCTCAAAAGCAAAGGACCTACTGGAAACAGGAAAACATTGTACTATTTTTTAATATATATATGCATATATATATATTGAATATTCCCCTCTCCCTTCTCTCTGTGTTAATTTGCACCTCATACACATAAATTCATAGCTGTTGTATCAGCGCTGCGCTTACTGGGGTTGGGCAGAGCGCCTTCGCTTTAGCTGTCTCCCAGCAGCCGACGCAAACGGCCGTCTTTTCCTCCCATCGATCTCGGCGTGGCAAAGCACCAAGACGAAGAAACAGCTAGATGCAAACTTCTCCTGCCTGTGGGATGGATTTCCCCTCACCGCGGTTACGAAATCCTTCTGACCGTACGCAGGATGGGTCTGAAACACCTCCAAGACGGAGCGTGTTTTTTTCACTGGCAATTTCCACGTGCCACTCCAAGTGTTTCGAGGTAGCCTATCAAAGAGGAAGATGAATTAGCAAGTCGTTAGGGAGGGGTTTATTGGGGAGGCTAAGCCAGTACCTCTGGATCCAGGACAAACACAGAACCCTTCTAGAAGTTAACGCGCATAAGAGAGCCCCGGGGCTGCGGGCGTACATTTCGCACGATGCTTCAGCATGCGGAAGGAACAATCTGATTACATCCATCACAGGAACGCCAAAACGGCGTCTGGCTTCTGAAACCTCAATTTACGCTTTGACATTTCTCAAAAACTGATTTTTAATCCATGTCATCCATCAGGAGTCCCTGATATTTTATTTTACGTTAAAGTATCGTTGCCCTTACGGAGGTACGGGCGAGGAACTGAACATAGGCATGACGAAATATTAGGAAGAAAAATTGGTGTCAGCCCGTGAAAGCTTCTGCAGATTTTGGAGAAACAGAGCGGCGAAAGACCCGGCTTCAGCTTTTTCCAAAATACCCGAGGACTGAAGCATGTTATCCCCTGGCAGTGGCTTTTTTTTCCTGCGGTCACAAGAGAATTCAGCCATTTTTAGGCAAGAGCAGATCACCCCGAAACATCACAGCCGTGATTTCGCAGCACCAACGGGCTAAGCGACAACGAACTGCAAGCGTGCAGGATGTGGAGGGCAACTGAGACCCTTCACACGAACCACGCTCTCGCACAGGTTTCACTTACACCAAGAAAAAAAAAGCCTAACGGGTGAATCTTGATTCTTCAGGTACTCAAATTTACTTGTTTTTGCAGCTACGCAATGAAATTTCAGCGGCTCCAGATCATCCCGTGGGAGAAATCTGATATATCAGACGACCCTTGCACCCCGAAGCCAGAGTTCACGCCGGCGGGATCAATGCTGGAGGGACAATTTGTTTCGGCAACGGCTGCGGGGTGAAAGTCCCGCTTGGGTTTACGCAAGTAGCTGATGATATCTTAAGTGCAGCCTTTATTTCCATTCTTTCTTGGATAAACTCTTTATTTCGAATACAACCTTTACTTGAACGGAATGTGGAGGGGTGGGAGGGATGAATTTTAGACATCGCAACACGTTAAGTAATTAAAAATAAAGGGTATTTTCATTTTGGGGGAAACAGCATAGAAAATTAAATGGGAGGTATACTTTCCTTTAAGAATTATTTTATAAATTGTATATATATACTGTATGTACAGCAAAATGTAGGATTGCCATGGAACTAAAACCGCTTCTTAATCCGTTTTCGACCTGGTGCAAAATCTGCCCAATAAAAATATGCAAGAATAAACCTTTTTCTGCGATAAAAATTACGACGCTTGGATAAAAGGCTGCAAGTCAAGCGAGCAGTAGGCTTCCCAACCACTACCAATTCCCTTCCTCGTGAGTTTAGGTCACTTTAATAGGCCACAGGGGGAAAAAATGGACGCAATCATTACGCTACGGTGTCTTTAGCAAAAAAAAAAGTGTGCCAACATTGATTTTGGTAATTGGTTGCTTTTTTTTTGTATGAAGGATGGGGTTTTAATGCTTCTACTTGGGGTTTTATGAAGATGGTAGGACAGGTCTGCAGAGGCAGGGGACTGTGAAATGGCACCGAAAGATGATGTGGCTGGCAGTACCTGCAGCTGCTTCTCACCTACGACACCTCCAAAGAAGAGTTTTGCCTCCTTTTGACTACGTTTTCCCTTTGCAACCTTGCTGAAAACCTACGGGAGGAGAACGCTTAAAAGCAGAAATCTTCGAAGTGCCGCGACAAACAGCACGCAACCAGCTCTCGGTGAAATAATGCGTTTATCCAGACCAGGAGTAGGAGAAAACTGCCTCCTTTCTAGACTGTGTCCTTTAGATAAATAAGATTATATCGCTACGAGCTACTACAGGCTACAATATACTCACATAAATATATTAATGCTTATATGTGAATATGAATTTGATTATATCAGATACAGATAAGAAACACTTACGACGACAAATAGATTACCAATAACCGCTGCAGCTGCTTGCTGGGTCAAGTCCGTCACGGAGACTTGAGGCGACGGAACCGCGACGGCGGGTTTTGCCATCCCCCTCCGGAGCGCCCGGCGGGTCGCCCTCGCCACGCCAGTGCAAAACGCTTCCCGACCTTTCGTAAGCGCGCCCTTGCCTCCGTACTTTACCAAGAAAGCCGCCTCGATGGGCTGGACTCAACACCAACTCCCCAGCTGCGAGGCAGGGGAAGCCCCCGCAGCCCCTTCCCACCCGGAATAAGTTTTTTAGGGACCGCCCCAGCTCCGAGGGAACTGCTGAACTCGGCTTTGTCGAGACGACACGTGAAAAGCTCGGGTTTAAGCCTCGGCAGCAGCGTTGGGGACCTAATTTGCAGACGGGGCGGGGAGACGGAGCGAGGGTGGAGCAGAGGATGCTCAGCAACTCTGCAAATCGAAACTTAAAAAAAAAAATAATCCCGCTCTCGGTGGTTTGAGAGGATCCTTAAAACAGCGCCCGTCTTCCTCTAACACACGAGCGGAGCTGGATCTAGCAAGTACAACAGGTCTCTTAGCAGACAGGTGCGTGCAGGAGACGGCTTCTCTCAGCCTTAGACTACGTTACCGAAGCATCCCCTTACCAGAGAGGGAGCAGAAGTGTGCTCCTAATATTATTTACACAATATAAAGTGCATGACGATTTAATTATTGAACTGACAGACTTTCTGCCGGGACCATACAATTTTGAAAGAGGTGAGGGCTTTCATAGGAAATTCTCTCATGAGAAAAAGAGGCTCAGACTGGTGCTCTTCACCCTGTCCTCCTAAGGATTGTTTTTGGCCGTTCTTTCTAGTGCAAATAAGCTTGTGTTTTCTCAAGTTTAAGGGACGTGGCAGTTTCAGGGCATCGGGAACAAACATTTAAAACGCATCAGGGATTCGGCGTTCCCAAGCACGAGCAGCCCGCGTCATCGCCGCTCGCGGAAGCCGGAGAGGCGCTGCCAAAAATAACGAGGAACCCGTTTCCGAATTTCACCGTTAATAGTCTTGCATTGCTACATTTGGAGTGAGTCTGTATTACCCCCCCCGACGGCAAGATCTGCAAACGTCGGTGCTTTCCACCACGGCGCAAACCCGTCGCTAGCGGTTTTACCCACGGGTGGTCGGCTACGAACGTGAAGATCCCCATCTGGTTTCACATACTAAGGTGCATCCCGTGCCGGGGAAGTAAACGCATTAGTGGATCCTACGGGATACCCGCGTGCCAGAACCGAGCCCCCGACCCGGTAGCCAGCAGGCGATGAATTCCTGGGTGATATTTACAATAAACTAACGCCATGGGCAGGCCAATTCATTAACACAGGATAAAGGGAGTTTCTAAAAAATGGTTTGAACGCATGCTGCTATCAGCCAGGCTGCATTTAGTTCAGCCAAAATGGTGAGCGGGCAGCAATAAGGAAATCCATTTCACGTCTTTTTTTTTTTTTCCTCTTTTAAAACAGCGAAGAAAACATCCCTTTCCAATCGCTTTGCTCATCGCAAGTATTTTCCTCACCGACACTACAGGAACACAGGGAAGGCATGATCACTTACAACACACGCAGTAACTCGGGTTAATTCCAGCGCAGGAGCTTTTACGATCCCTCGAGGCAAAGGTAGGCCGGGACGGGGAGATGTCAGCCTCGCAGGGGAGGAATGCCACGTAGAAACGCAAAGGGGAAGGCGAGCGTAAAAAGTTTGTACATTCATAGCTCCGGTTTCTTGGAATACAAGTTAATTTTTACTCCAGGCACTGTGACGGGCAGCAGCAGTCAGCGATACGCTAACATACGCATCAAGGACTCATTCGCTAAATTCTGGTTTTACATTAACAATAGTTCTTTTCATGTTTGCTTTTTGTTTTGTTTTGTTTTTTTAACTGACCGTTAAAAACATTGGGACCAAAGCCCTAAGAGCGAAGATGAACCAGCACCCCGTTTCACCTCCAGCTGATTCACCACGCTCCGCTAGCTGTTGGAGCGGTGGAGCGAGAAAATCTCTCCGAGAGTTGAAAAAGTACCTGAAAGAGCGATCTGCGCGGAAACGGACGGGAGTTTTGGACGCTAAGCCAAAGGCTTGGTTGCTGAAACTGCTATACGTGGTTTTACCTAAAGGGGGAATCACCTAAAACAGTGAAATTAACTTTCTTACTTCCTGTCACAACCGTAACATTTTCCTAAAGGTTCTTTGGTGACTTTGGTGCAAGCTTTTATTTTTTTTTCTTTTTTCTTTTTTTTTTTAATGTTAAAACAGGTCGAGTGTTTTTAGTACCCAAACTAACGTCCGGATTATCCTCTCGGTTCCCACCCTTCTCTTCCCCAGCTTTTCTCGTTATGGTTAATGGTATTAACAGGCAACAGCATTCCGATCGAGCGTGGCCGTGCAGCGTGCAGGTGCGTCCAGACTAAGAGCGATGAACGGTCTGGTCGCGCGATAAATACGTTTCTCAACAGATTGAAAAAAGAAACATGTAATGGTCAGATGGGACAAGAGCTGGTCCACGTGCACCCTAGGCCACTCTGTAAAAAAACAATTCAAGCTATTATAAATATCTGATTGGGCACAGTAATGCTTGCTTAAAAAAAAAAATCTTAAAGGTGGGCAACACCTTGTTGAACTACCTGGAGCTGAATCAAACTCCCGCTGGTTTCAGAGGGAAAGGAGCTGGTTGCCCAAAGGCTGGAAAAGCCCCTTATGTTACAATTATTCAGGTTTTAAGAAGCGATAAAGAATTTTCCAAGTCTTTCCTTGACCTCCTAAACAGGTAATTGTGCACGTTTTCCCTCCAGGCAGAGAATTCATATCGCAAAATGTAAAATTTAGGTTACAGAGACTTCAGCGGGACGACACTGAAACCTCGTGGTGGGCGGCCAGGTGCTGACGGCTCCAGCTTTGAGAGGGTGGGAAGGGAGCGACGGCAGGGCACAGATACGATCTCCCAAAAAGAACACCTGGAAAATCAACACGACAGAAAACCCCAGGCGGTGTTAACCACGGCTTGGGGAACGCACTACGGGTAAGTACGACAGAGACGCCTTTTTATCCGAATCCAATGGTGCACCAAACCCCCCAAAGGTCTTTCTCGCAGCGGGAGGAGAAAAACGCCTGGGTAACATCGCGACCGCGTTCACCTCACGTTTAGGAGAGAAGCCGGGAGCCTCGCTCGCGGCAGTCCCTCCACCTCCGAACACCTCTCTCCGTAGCCGCCTGCTAGAACCCGTAACACCCCTAATACAAAAATACCTTTTGACATTTCGGACAAATGCATTAAAAACAACCCAAAAAAAATCATCAGCCTCACACGGGCAGAACACGTAGATGAGGAGCGGGTTATTATTCATCGCCGTTAACTCAGAAGGCTTAGCGCTCGAGCAGCGCTTCGCTCTCCTGAGACACTCGGGCTATTCGGTCAGCCCAAAACTACGACGTGAATAACGAATCTTCCGCTCTTCACCAGCACAGTTATCGAGGTTTTACCCACAGAATATCATTTCCAACTCAGTAACCAGCAGATGCCAATTTTAAAACCTCCGCTCCTCCCCGTACACATACAAGCAATTCACACAGAGATGATTTTTGTTGCAAATGCCCCGTGACTGCGCCGCTCGGCCTTTTGACCGCGTACAGGCAGAATCCAGTCCCGAAAAACCCGCCATAAGCAGAAACCGATACATTTCAGCATAAGATTTGGTTGGTGGTTTCTTTTTTTTTTTTCTTTTTTTTTTTTTCTGTCTCACGTTGAAGTGCAACACAAGCCTTTATCTAGACTATTGAAAGGTCAGAGCGCCGGATTCTTTTTGTGCTGATACGCGTACTTCCACAGTCTTCAACGCTCGAAGTGGCTGACTCACACAGACTCGGGAGGTCGGTACTCTCCTAAGACATACGGAGATGTTTTGGGCGTAATTTAATGTGATAACCAGACTCCGATAACATTACGTACTGGAGTTAGCAAGAACTACCGGAAAAGGACTTTATAAAAAAATGGGGCGACTTTAAATTACTACAGGTCAGTCCCTCTCACCAATTTCTGCTTGTTTTGTGTTTTGTTTTGTTTGTTTTGCCAGACGGCCAGTCCAGCGCGCTCTATTCGAGACCCTCTTGCTCTTCACCACTGTCCCCTCTGGCATCCATTCTTTTTTCTTTATGGCTGTTGTAAATTCTCCTCATCTCTTCTTCGTACTTGATAAAATTCTCCCCAAACCGTGTCCACGCTTTGTACGGAACCGTGATGGTGTTACGGTAGGGCGGCCTCACCTCACTTACCTTCAGGAAAATGCCGTACCTGTTGGATCCCACGTCGAAGTAGAAGCGCTTGTTGTCCACTCGGAAGGAGGTGCCCTCGGGGAGCTCCGGGGGCTCGTCGCCTCCCCCTCTGCGATCCTCTATGTCCCCTTCGCCGTATTCTTCGATCAGCTGGACCAAAGCATCCCTGAACTCGATCATCCCTTGCGCTGGAAGGACGATTGTCTGCTCCTGTCCCAAGCTGTGGCCAAAATAACCCATCATGCCAGGTCCCCGACTCATGGTTTGTCTAATTCGCAAAAAGCGTCCCCGCTGATTCTCCTTCAGGTCCAGGTAATACTTTCGGTTGTCCCTCTCGATGTACTCCGTCTTGAGGACGCTGTGAGGTTGCTCTTCGGAGCCCACGGACACCGGAGGCGAAGGCGGCGGGGGCTGCTGCCTCCTCCGGGAATGCTGCTCTTTGCCATTGCTGTGTTCGTGCCGGTGGCCGTGGCCGCTTTTCAGGCCCAGGTGGGCGTAGTGCTCGATGAAGTCCCCCAGGCAGTCCTTCAGCTTGGCGGCCACGGACAGGGAGAGGGTCAGCTTGCTTTTCCTGATATTGTCCTGCCTGCCTCTTCCTATCCAGACCTCGGCGATCTTCAGGAAGCGGCCTCGGGAGCTCTGTTTCACATCCAGATAAAATCGCTTCTTCTGGATGTCCACCCTCTTGGAGGCCAGCTCCTGGATCTCCATGCAGCCCCCCTGCGAGGAGGCCGCGTAATGGTACTGCTGCTGGGACTGGGAATAAATGCTCCTGTGCAGGCCAGCGCCTCCCAGGTTCCTTCCTCCTCCTCCTCCTCCTCTCCCTCTTTCCATCTTTACCAATCAGCTGGAAATAACACAGAGCAGAGACACAGACGACAACATCAGCATCAGGGGCCTGCTCGGCTTCCCGGCGGCGTCTCTGTTCGGCGCCTGCATCCCTCTCGGCTGCCACGGCACGCAGCATCGCAGCAAAAGGATCCCGGGGGCTCTTCCCCTCCCCGCTCCGGTTCTCCACGTCCTCCCAGACACGGGAATCCTCCTTCCAGCCCACGGCCCTCCCTGCCCTGCAGATCTCCCCGTGCCCACCCCCCGACCCCAGTATGGCAGCCTGGCCCCCAGCCCCGGCCCTCTGGCTCTACCGACCCCAGCAGCAGCCCCGGGGCACGCTCCCCGCCGCAGGGTGTGTCCCCCCCCATGCCACTGCGTTTCCCCTCCATCACCCACCTCTGCCCCTCCTCCCCAGGGCACTGGGGGGGCACTGGGGACCTCCCCAGCGCTGCCTCCCCTCCCTCCATTGCCTCCCAGAGCTGCAACCCCAGGTCTCAGCGCCCCCCTCCCCTGCCCACCCTCCAGTGCTCCCAGTGCCCAAAACTGTCCCCCCAGTGCCCTCCATTGCTGCATCTCCTGCCCCAGCACCCCTCGAGCTTCACCTCCTTCCTCCCCAGTGCCCCCAGCATCCCCGTGCCCCCCATCACTGCATGTCCAGCCTCAGCAGCCTCAAACCTTCAGCTCCTTCCCATCCGGTGCCCCCGGCATTGCCCCCTCAGCGCGCCACTCCCAGTGCCCCCAGTGCTGCCCTCCTAACCCTCAGTGCCCTCAGTACTGCCCCCCTACCCCCAGTACTGCTCCCCAGTGCTCCCAGTACTGTCCTGCTACCCCCCAGTTCCCCATTACTGCCTTCCCAGT
>JAAGAY010142503.1:23114-43439 GCA_011801015.1 Ardeotis arabs
CGGACTCGGGAACTACAATACCCACAATGCCCCGCGGCCGCCGGGACCGGCGCCTCACCGCGCATGCGCGTCACCTCGGGTAACCTCTCGCCGCCGCTGCCCGGGGAGACGGCCGGCCCGCGGAGAAGGGGCGGAGCCGGCTGCCTCGGTGACGTATTAAGGGCGCGACGCGCCGTGATGTTAAATGCGTGAGCCGCCGGCGGCGCACCCTTAGGGGCTGCGGGGTTGGGCCCGCACCGGAACGGGAGTCTGTGGGGGAGTGGGGCTGAGGCCTCTCCCACGCGTGTGCGCGGCGGGGTCCGAGGGGAGGTCAGGGCGGCGGCGGGAGTCCAACGGTCTGCCCCCGAGCTTCCCCGCTGGATCCCGGCCTGCAGCGGGGGCCGCCGGGCCTTTGCGGCCTCCACCCGGCGGGGAGCCCGGGAAGGGTGCGCGGCGAGGCCTCCCTGCCCTGCGGTACCGGGAGCCGGGGTGAGCTCCCCGGGGTGAGATTCCCTTCCCACTGCGCGGGGGGCCCTGGGGCCTTCGCGTTGTGCCTGCCCGGAGGTACCCGGTGAGACTACAGTTGTCCTCGCAGGAATCTGGTGGTTTGGCTTCTGTATGAAGGCTTTGCTGCAAGTCGACGTCTGCTGCTGGCGGTCCCGCGGGAGCCTGTGCTCCTCGTCCTCGTTTGGAAGCTGCCTGCGCGATGCTTAGCGCTCAGAAGTTTGAGTTCTTGGTTTAAAACGGGACAGGTGGGTCATGCTGCGACGAGCAGCGCTTCCTTGTACCTTGTGGTGAGCAAAGCTTGAAGCTTCAGCCGGTTTTTTATGAAAACTTCTTGCTAGGGCGATGGGGTGGCAGTATTGATGTCTGCTGGGTGTCATTCCTGTCTTTGTTTTTCGCCTCTCTGCTACTTTCTGTCATTTTGAGCAACAGCAGTTGATGGGACCGGTATGCCTCTAACTGAAGTATTTTGCTAGGGGCTATTTTGTGCCTGTTTTAGTATTTTGGTACTTTAAGGTGTTGTCCTTGAGGTAAGGTTTGGTTATACTACTGCGGAAGTGGCTACGTGAGCAAGGGAAACGCTGCCTAGTCTAGGTGATCAGTCAGGAATGAAAAGGCATTTTGGAGTCCTGAAGAACTGAAAGAGTGTGGTTTTCTTAGAATTTGTACAGCCTTGTTGGTGAGGCGCTGTAGCTGGAGAGTATCTTCTTGCTAGGACAGCAGTGGTCTCATTTTGTTCTTCAAGTGCGTTGAGCACACGGGGACTGGAGAGAAGAAGCAGGGTAAGAAGTTTGTTCTTTGTGCAGGCCTTGGGGCAACATCTGTATGACTGTGATACTTCTTGTTGGAATATTTCCAAATTAATTTGTCAGCAAGTGCAGCTGTCTGCTTTCAAGCTAGGTGGCTGGTTCCTGTGCTGTTATCAAAAACACCAGCTGAGTTTGGCAAATGGAGAGGGCTGTGTTGACCAGAGATGGCAGTCGGTGTGGTATTCAATTCCAAGGTGCTGACTGGACTGGACTTCAAGAGGTTTTCCTCTTTTTTTTTTTTCCTTGGATTTGTTATTAGCATGTGGACAAGAATACAATGCCTAAAGCTCTTCTTTTTAATGCAAACAGCTCTGTAAATAATTTTTCTTCCGTGCAAACGTTGTAGGGTCAACCTTGTCTGGCCTGATGGTGGTAACAGCTTGTCTCTGTATAAAATATTGAATGTTTTGTTGTTTTGTTTTTGTGTTTTTTTTTTCAAGTAACAGAAATGTGGAAAAATGAGTGAAGTGGATATGCCAGCTACCAGTCTGCAGAACAAATATCCGCAGTGGATGCTTGCACCAAACCCAGGGGGAGTTCTGGGTGATGAAAAGGTACGTCATCGTGTGGGGGAAGGGTATCATGGAACAACACTGGACCACATGTTTTCACTTAGACCTGTGCCTCTCATGTTTCTGAACATTTCCAGCTGTTTTGTCTTATGAGCTGCAATTAAATGTGCACTCCTGTGCTATTTCTCAATTAATTAGTTTACTAAAGTATCTTTTTCTAAAAAAAAACTTCAGTATCTTTTATTGAACCAAGGCTGTTATTACTTCTATGGAAACTTCTTCCTGACAATCTTGAATTTCAGTGATAAAACCAGAAATTTCAGAGCTCAAAATGCAACAACCTCGAGTTGTAGCCGGAGGGGGGAATTTGTTCTGGGAAGGCCCTCCAGCTTCCTGCGCTTGCATGTGATCAGTGTTTCAGAAGGTGGTGCAGCTCAGAAGTATCAAAAGAATTAATTGCTCATCAAGATAATGTCAAAATTTCTGGTGTTCCCAGAAGTTAATGTGTCCTTGGATGTGTTTTTCTGCTTTGATGAGCGGTTTCACTAGATAATTTCCCACTAGAAGGGACCTCCCCCTTTAACATCTCAAACTGCTTTGATAATGAGAAAACTAATTAATGAGAGCAAAGCAGGAGACTCAGTTCAGCAGTTTTCCTTCTGTAAAGCGGGAGTGAACAATTAGTAGCGTGGATATTAAAAAATGTCAGTTATAAGGAGCATGACTCCTCATTTGCTGTGGTGCGGCCCCTGTGCTGTGGCAGCCTGCCTCAACAAGCTCTTTGAGGAAGGATTTGGATTCAACTTTCACCCTTCATTAACTGGGGGAAATGTTTTGTTGTGCAAGCATAAAATCAGTAGCTTTATTGCAGCATCTCCCCCTTCTCCACAACTGTTTCTGAAAGTCAATTAAAACCTGGGTTGTGTGTTGTGGCTGCTTTTACGAGGTTGTGTTCTTCAAAGGTGTGATACTTCACCGCATTTGCTGGCGCACCTCTGTAGCAAGGTGCGGTGCGGGTGCTAAAAGACCCTCTCCCAAATGTTGTTTGACAGAAGTGTGCCGTTCAGAGGAGCGTTTTGGAAGATGGGCTGCCGTTCCTGGAGTTCTGTGGCTCCCTCGTTTACAGCTATGAATCCAGCGACTGCTCCCTCATCTCAGAAGATATCAGGTAATAGTTCTTACTCTCTTTTTTTTCTTGGGGTGCTTTTTCTGTTCTCAGAAGGACTTGGCTCTTCTCTCTCTCCTTCTCCTGGCTGATTGTGCTTTCAGTGTGTCCAGAGGTCAACAGCTGAACCAGAGAAAACATCTGGTGGTGTTGACCACCTTGTTCCAAATGTGTCTGGCTTCTTGGTTGCAAGCAGCATCTGAACCAATTCCTCACGATGGCGAATTCTCCCTGTGAGAGATCTCCCTGGTTTGTCTACAGCATGTGGTGGCTTCAAAATACCTTCTCCCACTCCGCTCTGCGGTCACCATGTTCTATTTGGTCTTTTTATGGGAGATGCCATGGTTGAACCTTGCAGTATGGATAATGCCGTGAATTTCAGTGACTTCCTGGGGAGATGTGAGCTGTAAGAATTCAAGCCTGTATGTTAATTCATAAGTGGTGACTGTGTGTTTGAAGAAAAGGTAGTAAATTCACGATAATATATTTTAATTTCTCCCTGTTTTTGTGTAACACAGCTCAGAGCACTGGAGAAAAGAAATTTAAATGAAATGTCAGTGCAGTGGGATAAATAAAAAAACAAGATAATAGTAAACAACCAGATAGTTTGAAGCTTGCTGTGCTGCTGTTGGCACACAGAAAGATCTGTTAAAAATCTGATTGGTTTGAAGGGTTTCCCGTAGCTTTTGGGACGGGCAGGAATTGTACCACCTTACGGTCTTGATACTAAAATGGTGTCTGTGTCCTGAACATGTGAAAGGAAAATGTCCTGGCTGTGATTCTCTTCATCATCTTAAGGCTGATACTTCACATACTGGTAGGAGAACAGTTAATTGTGAAGAATATTCATTTCTTTTTAGGCAGAGCTTATCGGATGGGGCTGCTGTTGGGTTTGATATTGAATGGCCACCATCCTACACGAAAGGAAAGATGGCGAAGATAGCTGTGATCCAGATCTGCGTGACTGAGGAGAAATGCTATTTGTTTCACATCTCTTCGATGGCAGGTACGGTATGTCCTCCCTTCTTAGTTAGGGCGTGAGTTGCCCTTTGTCTTTTGTGGTTTAGTTTGAACTGGAGCCTTGAGCAGTAGCTGATACATCGCGTTACACTTAACAGGAAAAATCTATCACTCTTTTCCCCTCTCCTGCCTGTAATGAAGGGATTTATTCTTTGAATATTGTCTGGGAATAACAAGGGGATCTTGGCCCAAGTCATGCCCTGTGTGCTGGTAATACAGCACTTGAGGTTCTGAACGGGGTAATATAATTTTACTTCAGGTTTATTTCTCTCTGGTAAAAGATTTATTAATTCAACGTGAAAAATTCCCTGCTCATAGAATAACCTTTCTTATTTTTGTGCCAAAATAAGCAACAAACCTAAATTGAGCTGGCCATGTTTCTTTTTAATTTGGCTTAATTACCAAAACCCTCAAAAAATGACAGCCATTGTGCTGTTTTTTCCTAATACCTGCATTTTGTGATGCTGGTTTTCAGTAGGATTACTGGATACCTGATGTGATGTGGCTGTGGGGAGAGGGAGGTGTTTGCTCAACAGTCTGAATTCATTACAGATCTGAATAAAAGCTTCCAAATGAGGAAAATAGGAATGAGGGAAGGAGGCTGCAGTTCTAGAACCTTTGGATCGAATGCGAGATGGAAACTGTGCCTGTGCTATGTCTCTGATTTCCCTGGAGTGTGTGTGCTGAGGTATAATAGCCATAATTGAATGTTGGTGCTCAATCCGTTGTCATTTATAGCAAATGAGGTAGAAAATTTAATTGCTGGAGGCTATTCAATCCAGGAGCGGACAGGTATGAGTGCACATGAAGATTTGAGGCAGGAAGCTAGGGGAAGAAGGGTTGTGAAGAAATAAAACAGTTTTAATTCTAGAAGTGAAGATGTTTGTGTGTCGATGCTGGGCACAGTTAAGTGTGGGCTACTGCTAACTGAGCGTGTTTCAGCAGAAAATGGTGTTCCTGCCTGAAACGTTTCCTGAAGTTTCTGTTCTTACCAAGGAGAGATGTGTTTAGAATATAAACAACAAATTAATATATTGATCAGAACATAATTTATAATTTTCCACTTAGTTTTTTTTCCTTAGACTTAAAAGAAAATATAGCTGGTTTTTTCAGGTTCTAGCCCCTGGATATTCTTCACCTTAGGTCTTGTTAGTTCATCCAGTTGCTCTTACAGCAGTGAGGTGGTGGAAATGGAGCAGAAGTCCTCTACTGGGAAGTCCCCATCGCTGAAGGTTTTCATGATGGTAGTCTTTGGAGAAATCCCTTGTTCAGTCAGCTGCATAAGTTGCCTTTTTTAGCTCAGCTGTATTTATCCCCTGAGGAGAGGATTCTCCATGTTGTGTTATGGTTGAGGCAGTTTAATGATGTTGTCCTTCATCACATCTGCATCTTAAAGCTCCAGGCTACTGCAGATTTGGGGTTTTTAACAGTATTTTCCTAATACTTTGCATCACACCCACAACTTCGTAGACTGCAGCACGGATGATTCTGACTACAGTTGGTGTGTCAGTGCTAGCTGTAGAAGTGTGGAGATTACTGTGTAAAATAAAATTAGTGATGCAGTGTGATTGTTCAAGTACATTAACGCTTAATTACAGTAGAGTAAAGGTGAAATATTAAATGAAAAATAAGCTACAGCCTGTGTTCTATGCATTTGTGGAATACTGCCTGTCTGTAGGTCCTAGACAAATTCAGGGTATCCAGCTGGGGTTCCTGAAGGTATGTATTTAAATGAGATGCTCCGAATTTTAAATGGCAGTGAGCACAAAAGGGAGAAAAAGGCTGCTTTTGTTCAAGTATGAAGTGTCTGAGGCTGTTTCCTCTTGTAGAAAGCCAGATATGAAAGCTGCGTGCTTTTATTCAGTGCTGTAAACTTGAAAATACCCTTTGATCCATGATTGCTGTGCCATCAGTTCGGGCTAAATCAAAATATAATACTTGGTGTCTCTGTACATCCTTGCCTTTTTTCTTACCCAAGACTGACTTATCTGGGCTTGGCAAAGAATCTGGTTGGCAAACTTTTTTCCAAATGCCTTTGTTGGACAACTCCAGTGTTAGCACTGAGTGTGCCTCCATGGAATCCGTTTTCCTGGTGATTCCCCGTGCTTATGGTTGAAATGGTTTCCTGTTAAGGAAAAACAGCAATAATGTGTGAAGAACTTCATGTGGAAAACAGTAAAATAACACTGCATTTGGTTCCGTGAGCATCCAGTTCTGAGAATGATAGCGTGTTATCCTTACAGAGGCTGTGTTTTTGGTATGGGGTATAATGATCAGTAAGACAAATGAAATAAGCGTATTTAATTTTTCAATGGGATTTGTTTCCAGATAATGGATTTGTGTATTTCAAATAGTTCATTCTTGCTTGTGTGCAGATGATACATTACAACCAACTGGTGTTGCCGGTCATTCCGGTGTACCAAGTCACATAAAGCATGCAACTTTGGGGGCTTTTCCTCAAAAACTTGTGCCTTTAGCAGTTGGCCTTTGTGCTAGGATTTTGTCATTCCCATTAGACATCTTGGCACCTTCCACTACTTAGTTTCTCATATTAATCTGTTTTAGGTTTTCCCAAGGGACTCAAAAGACTGCTCGAAGATGAAACAATTCAAAAGGTTGGCGTAGGAATTGAGGGAGATCAATGGAAGCTGATGAGTGACTTTGAAGTCAAACTGAAGAGCTTTGTGGAGCTGGCTGACGTTGCTAATGAGAAAGTAAAACTTAAAACCTTTTTGTTGTGGGAGGGAATCTTGGTTTTGTGCTGTATAAAAGGAAACTTGCTTGTATTCATTGGAGTTCAATACTGATAGCGAACATTTTCTTCAGAATAAAGGAGGATTGTATTAGAACTTTTATCAAAAAAGGCAAGTTAAAAAGAATTCTCAAGCAAGTCTGCAGAACTGAGTACTATATTTCAGTGAGCCAGCTCTTAATGAGCGTTTGTCCTCTCTGACCTGCTCATGTTTTGTCTTTCCAAGGTGTGGCTTTTTAAATTCAGCTGCGGATGCCTTTCCTTTACTTCTTAGTGATGAAAATAGCCGGACTGCATCTAGTCAGGGTTCTGCTGGCAATGCTGTACTTGTCCCAGGAGTGGCTGACTCCAGTATAAGAAGCAAGAACCCGCTGCACAGACAGCGAAGGAAGGATGCCTGTTCGAAAGGAGATTGCCCTCCTGCCGTGGCTTGCTAGGGCTGGCAGGAAGCATCAGGGTCTTGGTCAAGTTCTCCGTCTGGAGGTGTTTATCACATCATCTGGAGCCATAAAAATACTTTCCTTTCCATGATGCTGAAGCTGGTGTCACTCTTACCTCGCGTGGATGGAATTTCCAGTGCCTGGTGACCCATCGTTTAAGAACAGTGTTGCATTTAATGCACCCTCAGTTTCAGTCTAGTTGGATTTCAGTTAATTACTGTTTCATGTAGGGAGATCTGTACCTTCTTATCAGGGAAGAGAGCAAGAAGTTCAACACCTTCCAAATCATCCTGCCATTCTGAGTTCTGGGGTGTCCCTTAAAGCTTTCCTGTCTTTTTTTATGTGCAAGGTTTTTCCTTATCTGTATGCAGTCTCTTCCTGCTCTTTTCTTTGCTTCTGTGTGTTTCCCTCGTGTTTGGTAGGATAATAGCAACAATTGTAGCTTTCTGGAGGAGGACAGAGATTTAGGTAGAGAATTAATAAATTTTTGTCTGTGCTCAATGTACCCTGTGTAATTAAATTACAGTGGGAGGGAGAGAAGCGATGCATCATCAGCATTCAGGGCAGTGCTCTCCACGTAAGCCACCTTGAAGTTTCAGTTGCTGGTGGGTTGGAAGTTGGACAAATTAGTGTTTTGCTCAAGCAATAGAAGGAGCTGTTTCTTTCCAGGCTTGAAGTTTGTATATATCACTCCTTATTTCCCTCCAGCATCCAGCTCTTGGGTATTTTGTTATGAAGATGATCAATGTGATCTCTCGTAGCAGCTTTAAAGTCCAAAAATAAACTTGAAAGTTGAAGCTGTAGAGAATAAAAATAGGGTTATCTGTCGTGGCACAACATGAGGTGGAGTGCTAGGGGAATCTAAAATGAGCAGTTGGTAGATTTTTGATACCAGATTGAAGAGGATGAACTGATCATGTTGAACTGCTGCTGTTAGGCTTGAGTTATGAATATTTTGCAAGTACTTGCAAGTCAGAATAGCAGAAGGCCCTGCCTGTGAGTCCTATATCCTTGGAGTTCAAAGGGAAGTTTCCCAAATGAGCTATTAACACAATAGCATGTAGCAACTGTGATTGACAGCTGCTGTTACAAAAGCAAGTGAAAACAGCAGTGTGGTTGGGTGATTTCTGGAGACCTCTATGAACTGTTTCCCAGTACGCTTGTTACGGAAATCCGGAATAAAACTCCTTAGCAGCAAGGAGAAGTTAAGAAGCAGGCACTTCTTTATTGCAGCACTGGGCGCATGGGGGATCGCTCCACCCAGCGTGCGCACCTGGTCGATCAACAGCGCAGGTTAAATACACACCTGTTGTATATATTCACTAGATATCATAGAAATATTATACATAAATATTAACTTGATGAGCAATAATTATAATATTTCCCCACCCACTTCCACATGGTCAGTCTTTTGAGTCGAGGGTTTTGGTGGTCTGCGGGTCGTCAGAGCACCCTCTCCTTGAATTTGCTGGTTGAACTCCTCCTTGAAATCTCCATCTATGGTCTTGAGCACAAGGTCACGTTGTCCTTGAGTTTACTGGCTCCAAAATGATGGCTCAGGGCCTATTTTTACACGTGGTGTTTGGGACCTACCGTTGTTCTACCACTCCTCTTAACTACCCCAGACATGCTAGACTAACTTCTAACAAAGGAGATGTTATAATATCTCTAAGATTCCCATTCCCTCTAAGGACAAATAGATTTCATATAAAATTAAACCTATGTGACTACAGTTCTACAGTTAACAAGAATCACCTTATATGGATATTTAATTTTCAACATTTATGTCAGTAACACATTTAGCGTGGTTTTAACTGCACTTTTTGGCTTGCACTTGGTTTTTCAGACTTACAAAACATGATGAAATTCTTACAGGCACACTTTAGTTGTCTTAAATAAATTGTTAAATAAATACTGATTGTTCTCAAAATGAGTCAAGTAATGGAAAACCCTAGAGGAGGGAGGAGTTGCTGAGTGTAGGGCTTTCATTTTATCAGCTCAGAGATGACATTGTACAGGTGTTTGGGTTTTTTGGTAGTGTGACAATACCTCCTCACACTGCGTGGACTCATCTGGCCCTAATTTAGTTTTTCTAGCTTGACGATGCAGGTATGTCCTCTAACAGTACCTTCTCAGGGCAGGGGAGTACGCTGTTCCGGTGGCCAAACTACCTTTTAATGTGATGAGAGCAGAACTAGGCATGGAGAACAGTCACTGCTTTGAGGAACTAGTCCATTCTGACTAATCCAGAGCTCTTTGCTTCTAATATGGGATTAAGTACCCTTTACCACTTGTAGGAATAAGTGCCAGATCGAGTTGCTTTTCCCTTTAAACTGGTCTTTATTTTTTTTTTTCCTCAGCTGAAATGTAAGGAGATATGGAGTCTAAATGGTCTGGTAAAGCACCTTTTTGGCAAGCAGCTTTTGAAGGACAAGTCCGTCCGCTGTAGTAACTGGGAAGAGTTTCCACTCAACGAGGAGCAGAAACTGTATGCGGCCACAGATGCCTATGTAGGTACAAGAAGAGATCACGGTTTCACCTGTATTGATAAATTCCTTCTCTGATGTGCTGCCAGTTGCTGTTTTTAATGCCTTTCGGCTGTGGAATGTAAGGAACATAGGAGGACTGAATGCATCCCATATCCACAGTGGACCACTACGGTGGGAATACCACTGAGTAGATTGCTGTACAATGTCAGTCTTGAGTTTTTCGACCTCAGTGTTCATCCAAAGCTCTGACAGTGTCTTGTCTGTTGAAGATGGTACTGCTTGTACCTCTCTCAGCCTATCTTGTTGTTGAGATGGCTTGAAGAGTATCCTCTCTTGTGCTGAAGGCTTCATCTAGAAAATGGAGTGTAGATGGAAAAAAGAAACCCCATTCCACAGCAGCCTTGAGCCTTCCATGAGGTTCTCACCTCTTAATATTCTCTGGTGTTGTAAGGTTTGCTTTCTTTAATGAAGTCTGTTCATGAACCAGAGCTCCTGAAGGGTTCTGCTGTTCTCTGAATGTGCTGGGTAAGATGGCCACCAACAAGTATGCCTGAAGAGTGCGTTGTTTGGACTGACTTCAAGTTGTCACCACAGGGATGTGAAATTTCTCTGTGTCCATGTGGAGTAAGTCTAAGTTCTTGCAGGGTGGTTATCCCACAAAGACCAAACGTGTCTGATAAATACTTCTGAAGTACAGTAATAGCTTAGAGAAGTGAAGAGCAGGTAACTTGAAGTTCACTTGTCTGCAGTTAATTACAGCTCGTTAGGGCTTCTGGATTTTTTATACTAGGGTTTTTGGTCATCTTAGCCTGCTTATGAACCGAAATCCCATGTTCTCAGCTCCTGCTGAACGTGATTGTGTCAAATGAAATGAATAAGCAATTTTTAAGTATAACCTTTTCCAGCAGAACCACAGTAAGGGATTGCCAGGAAGAGCTATTTCAGTGGCCTATCAGCTTTTGTAGCTCTGTAGAAGTCTCTGCTTTTTCACCAGTTTTAAGAGACATTTGCCCTCAGTCCTGTGTTCTGTGAAGAGATTTATCAATGTGCTACCCGTGTCCCTGGAGAAATTCCTTTCTTATGTCAGTGCAGTAAAAACCCTTGGGTTTTTATTTCTTGGATTATATTAGGTTAGAGTAAATGAAGTGGGACCATGGTCCCTGTTTTATTTTCTGACGTGGGAAACACTGCATATTTTCTAGTTTAGTTAAGAAGTAAACTGCAGGGAGTTGAGCATTTGTGAGGATGTGGGACCCAAATGTGTACAAGAAGGAGCCCTGTTTTTCAGTGCTCAGAGCTGCCTGGTGCACCTGCTAAAGCCAGCTTTTTTCCAAGCAATGCCTCTCCTTTGCTGTGCACTGTTCACCTGGCCAGCCTTCTGGAGATTCACAGGAAGACATAAGGGAGTAACGTGTTTAATTCTTTCCTCTTTAAGATGCTTTGATTAACATGTGGAGCCTAATTAGCACATTCCTGGCTTTAGGCTGCGTTTTCCTGTTGAAACTTAATATTCATATCGAGGGAAATAGATTCTGTGTGCTTAATATCTTAGTAGGTTCATAGTTATTCTCTTGGAGTGCTAAATAAAATCTGAATGAGGTGGAACAGATGGTGAGGCTGGGAGCGGAGCACCTGGAGCTCCCTGTTTGCAGCCCACTTAATAAGAGAACTGCACTGGGATCTGTATGAGAGCGTCTGCTACAATGTGGACCCAAAGTCAGGACTTTGCCTCTTCTGAAGCATTCTGTAAAACGTAACCTGGCTCTGAACAACACACTCAGGCAGACCACTGTATGTAGCATGGGCCAGCAGCTTGGAGTTGGATGTTCCCAATGTATTTTTGCCATGGCTTGCTGAAGCAATGCTTGGGTTTTTTCATTTAGTCTTTAAGATGGGGTTTGTTTGCGGATTGCTGACTACAAATTTTTTTTTTTCCTTTTTTTCTGCAGGCTGGCTTCATCATTTATCAAAAACTGAAAAGTATGAGTAACAGTGATGGGAAATTATTTGGTTTAAGAAGAGGTAAATTACACTTTCAAGCATAAGGAATTGACTTAACGTACGGTTGAAAAACCTACTGGGAAATAAAATTTTCAGCCTACTTTTCTCTCAGGATTGTCTGGCTTCTTGGAGATTAGAGGCAGCTTGCAGAGAGCAGACTGTAAAGGCTCTTAGATGACCTGGGTTACCATACTGTGTAACTCATTTTCCAGAGTGATATAGGGATGCGCTCTTGGTATGCTGTTTTCCTGCTTTATATGGAGATGGGAGGAATTCCTGCTGTCAGTCCAGTTTATGGAAACGCTTCAGTGAATCCATGTCAGATCGGCTGATGCGGGGACAAACATCTAGTTAAAGAAGGAATAAGACCATAAAAAATACATGTTATTAAGTAATGGTTTTTTTGGTGTATAAAGTGGACACTGTTTTTTAGAGTAGTTTCTAAAATATTAGGTTTTGTTCAGTTGTGTGCTTCATAAGGCAAGTCAAGTATTGCATGTTGATTATGGTTGAGAAAGGCAGGGGTGGGGAGTTGGTTTCCTTTTGGTACTGGCTGAATTTTTCTTTTTAAGTCAGCGGTGGCAGTACTATCCCCTTAAGATCCTTAAGACGAGGTGTAATTTTTTGGCTTTGGCTTACTTCGAATATCTATGTTTGCAACTCTTCTGTGGAAGCTGGAGGGTATACTGGGGAAGGATCACTTCGTAATGGTGTTGTTCTCCTTCCTTTTTTTTTCCGAACTTATGTAAATGGGCCACTGGAAGAGGTGCAATGCTGAAGTATGTGGAAGCTTGACCTGATTCAGTGTACTTTATTTGTAAGCATTGGAAAAAGCTGTCTTAGCTGTAGATCTTGTGGAAATGCAGTTACTTGAAGGGAGCTTTTTTGGGTATAGATGTTAGACCTCAATTACTGTGACATAACTGTGGTGGCACTTCTTACAGATGGCAACTTGTCAGAGGATGTGAAGGAGCGCTTGACTTCACTAGGTGAAGAGATAATGGACGTGGCTTCTCGCATCCCAGACTCTCCTGGACAACCTGAAAACTTGCAGAGGTTAGATACAAGCTGGCAAAAAAAAAAAATGAATTAACCTGTAAGATTGGTGTTTTGTCCTTGATCCCCAGGGTTCCATGCAACAAAAAACACTTGTGTTCACAGCAGTCTGATACCTGTGCTTCCTTTTTCAAGAGAAGAAAGCACGGTACAGTAAATGGGAAAACTTTTTTGTCTTTATGCACGGGTACAGTAGAACATAGCTTGTCACTGGTCTAATTGCAGTGGGTTTGACACTGAACTTGGCTAAATCTATTTTTTCTTGCTGAAATGCACAGCAAAACCTTCTTTGATAGATATTCAGGACTCTAGCGTGACTAACTACTGGAAGTCTGGAGATGTAATAAAAGCATGAGGGCAATACAGCAAAGGGTGTATTTGGAGGATCTTCATGGGTTTTTTAGTGTGAAGCAATTTTATTTTCTTTTCACGAAAGTGGAATGCCAAGTGTGTTTGAGTGATGAACCTTTGTGTGTGAAGTTTTGGACAAAACCTATCCGGAGAGATGGAGTACTTCAGAATCTGCAATTCTGCTTGTCACCAAGATGTATGTAGCAGCAATCGTGATCATTTTGGTTTAACTTTCTTATTTTACCTTCCAGGGCTGCAGAAATACTAGCCAACATATCAGAGAATGTGAGTGCTTTAAGAAGCACGCTGTTAGGTGGTTCAGGTTCCCCTGCTGTACTGGAGAGGAGCTGTGGTGCAAGTCCAACAAAACTTGAAGCAGAGTCGGCAAATGTTGAAGCCCAAAGACATGAAATGCGTGAATTTGCTGAAAAACTTGAAGGTGACTTCAACATCTGCTCTGATGCAACACTAGCTGGCCTCTGGGAGGGAGATCATAATGAAGAAGAGGCAGAGGGAGGTAATGTTACAGAAGATGGGGCTGCAGCACCAAGCTGTGAGGACAAAGCAGACAGAGATGACTTCATGTCACTAGACATTACAGAGCAAGAACTTCAGATCCTGGAGTGTCAGGCTGCTGAGGAATTTCTCAACAAAGCTCCACCTGAGGTAATGAGAAAAGCCCTCCTGCTTAGTCATGGGTACTCAGCAGAGGAAGCGATTGCATCTTTAGCCGCAAGACTTTAAAAAGTTATTTTCCTGAGAGAACATGAAGGCAGACTAGAAGGGCTCGGTCTGGAATATATCTGTGGAGGTAGTGAAACCCTGAATGGCTTTTCTGTCAGGTGCTTGTGAAAATTAGTACTGAATACAGCAGCTCTAGACGTTCTCATTACTTTTCCTCCTTCAGTTGCTAGTATGTTATAAAAAAATTTCTGATGGTACAGGGACAAATTTTGCACTTGAGCATCTCCAGCTGATCATGAATAAAAAGCAGATCTTTATTTGAGGGATCTGTAAAAGCAGTCGTTCTGGTGATTGCTGGAATGTGCATTGATCCCTCTTAGATAAATTATATTTATGTTGCAAGTGTTTCCCACATCTGGTAATACTACTGTTTGTGTCTCTTAATACAAGACCTTGTTGTGTTCTAATATTTTTTCCAATATGTTGATTTCATGGACAGGCTTCAGAGCTGAGTGTTGAGCCTAATTATTTTTAAGAGGTAAAAGCATACAGAGTAACAGTTGATAGCATGGACATAAGGTTGAAAGTATGTGGGTTAAACAGAAAAAGCTTAGATGGTTTTTTTTCTTAGGAGGAATCCTCCACAGACAACGAACAAAATATTTCCTCTGTCATTGAAAGTGATGAAGAACTGGAAATGGAAATGCTTAAAGTGAGTGCCTCAAGGTTTTCAATTTTTCTGTATTTTGTAATGATGTATCACAGTGGAGTGTAGCATTGTTGAAAGGAGGGAATGCAGCAAAAGGATGTTGCTTACAGAAGGTGGATAGAGGACAGATGAATGTGTGGATACCTCAAGAATTTAATTTGCTGGTGTTTGACTTAATTGCATATATCCTGCTGGATCTTTGTGATACCAGCTTGGAGTTCATCCACCAATTTAATACCTTTGTGTGGATTATAATTTGTAAACTGATCTGCTCCATGTGTCGTGCAGTCAAACCTTTGTCCAAAGAGTTGAGCTGACAGGGCAGTTTGTGTGCTGCAGGTGCTGCTAACCTGGGCTGTAGGTCAAATTGTTCGTAACCATGTTTTGCAGGTCTCTTTTCAGTGGTGTAACTCTTGTGCTGTTATGTCATGTCACCTGAGACATGGCATTGTATCTACCCTTTCATGCTCTGAATTACCTTTTTTCTCCTGATTTCACAGTCCTTAGAAGATGTAGATGATTCTAAAGGAGTTTTGACTGAAGGAGAGGCCAATAAAGGCAGGAAGACACCTGATGCAGAACTGAATGTTGTACCAGATGGTGAGGAAGATGAAGGCGTTGAGGAAGAAGAGGAGGAACACTTGGGTATGTTTGAAGTTTCAGTGCATGATTAAGTAAAAAAAAGAAATGCAGTATCTGTAGAAGCAGATGTGGAGATACGGTGATTGTTTTTAACAGCAGAAAGTTAAAGCTCATCTGAGTCTTGAAAGGAATGCTTGCTGATGTGTCAAGATGGAAATGTAAAGGTCCTTGACAAAATGTAGTAGTTGACTCCTTGGCATACTTACTGGGAGTAAAACCAATCTAGAGGTGCAGAGGTCATGCAGAACTGAGCAGAACACAGCAGGGGGAAAGATTTTTAAATGCCCTACCTGCTTTTCTTCTGATGTCCCACTACTGCTGCTTTGTGGTAAAACCTTAAGGAGATTCTGGCTTGGAGGTGGGTATTGACCTAATACTTTGGGGCTGGCCCTGAGGAGGCAAATCAAATGGAGAAAAGAGGTTGAAATGTGAGATAAAACGCACCTTGGCTTGTTTGGACCTTCATTGTGTGACAGCTTCCTTCCCTGGCTGTGGAAGTTAAGCTGTGAACCTTGTCGCTGAAAGTACCAGCAGCAGCCAGGAGAGGAGCCACGTGCTGCTTAGAAGCAGAACGTGGGTTGCTTGATGGGGACAGATCAGTTAATTGTTTTTGTTCAGTTCATCGCAGGGAAACTGTTCATCTGGATGCGTGCTTGCCCAATAGCCGAAAACTAGATGGAAATGTCATGCTTCCTACTGGTGAATGTTAATTATAGACTTGAATGGAGACCTTGAATAAGTTCATTCAGTTGCCGCAGCAAGATGAGGATCTCCTTGTAGGTCTTCTGATCACAACTCAGTTAGCAAGCTGCGACAATAGGTGTTGATTAGCATGACTTCAGTAGGATGTGAAGAGGCGTGCCTAGTAAAATGTCTCTACTGCGTTGTCTGAAAACATTCCGAATAAGGCAGTTGTGTATTACAATACCTATTCCTTTATTATCTCATTAATCAAGCCATATGTTCTCCTCTTCATTCAGGGTCTCTAAGGAGCCTGTTGGCTCTTTTTAATCCTTTATTCTTGCCTGTAACCATCTTCAAGTTTGATGTCTCTCTTCACTGAAGTTCGTTAAATCCTGGGCCCTGGGCATTGCTAACCGTGAGCAGGCTGTTGTTTGTCAAGACAATGCTTTGTCTTTTTAAAATTTCATCGCAGATGAGGTTGTTTCTTCTCTCTCCCACTAAAGATCCATTGCTGCCAGTACCTAGTGAAAGCCAAATCACATGTCTGAAGACATATTTTGGGCATTCTTCTTTCAAACCGTAAGTGTGTTCTCAGTTAAAATACATGCTCTAGGGTTCGTTTTGTTTCCCTTCTTTCAACTTGGATGATTATTTAATTACTACTTACTTAAAAGCCACTAAATAACTTGGATCTGTACAAGATCCTTACGAAAATAAAAGCAATTTTTACCCCAACAAGATGTTAAAATGAATCTTACGGAGCGTACACGAGAATAATGTACACTCACAGTAGAGGGTGAGTTTCTTGATGCTTCTGGAGATGTGACTCCTGTGATGGAAGCTTTATTCTATCAGGTCTAGTTTAGGTACTCAGAAGAGCAAGAAACTTAAACTGCACAGATGTTTTTTACCAGGATAAACTTCTTCAGCTTGGTTATCCATTGTTATGTGGCTCTAAGAGATGGAAGCTTGTCCCTTGTCTAGTGTGGCATGCTGTCAGTGCGGTATGCGCTTTTGTGCTCGAGCTTTGCTGTTGATGTTCTGAAGTTAAGTGGGGATGGGATGAAATCTTCCTGCACAACTGGTGGTGAAATGCTTGCTGTCCAAGACACAGCCTAAAAGCAGCACATCAGGTGGGGGAAGCTGTTTTGCTCAAAAAATCTGGTAAAAGTGTGAAAACAGGGCTGGTGGGGAGAGGGGTAGGATTTCTCCAAATGCACTTCGTTATATGTACTTGCAAGACCATAAAAGGATGAAAATTGTTTGGCAGAATCAAGGTCCTGTTCAGAATTTCTTGCATTGAAGATAAACAGTTCTCAGTGTTTGTGGATCAGCATATGGGAGAACACTATTTGTTTTGTGATCCTCTGTGAATGATTCTGTCAAATGTTGGTTGCATTACTCCTGGTAGAGATGCCCACGGCAATATTCATGGGTCTGCCTGCAGTAGCTGGAGTGTTTGACTGGTTGCAGTGTGTAGAGAGAGGGCTCTAAGGCAGCTGCAAGGGCTTCTTCAGTCTGAGTTTGAACTGATGATGCAGTTTCACACAATTTACATGTTGTTTGTGGTGGTAAAAGCAAAATACTTTTCTTTAATTCCAAGGGTCCAGTGGAAAGTGATCAATTCTGTTTTAGAAGACAGAAGAGATAATCTTGTTGTCATGGCAACTGGTAAGTTAGCTTTCCATCCTAAGAAGCAGTGTAAAATGTTTTCCTTTTTGGGGGGAATGTTTTCCTTTTTGGAGACTGACTGTTTGGCTTGTACAAGCATGGCGCTTGAGACTGCGTAAGCCTGAGCTGCTACACTGGCTACTTGTATTTCTGTCCTGGTCTTTGCCGCTGACCTTGATGTAGAGAGGGATATTGAGTGGATGCTGATAGTGTTGACCTTACACCTTTGTTCCTCTACTAGCAGAAAAAAAATCCCCTTTTTTTAGGGCTCAGGAAGGTGTTAGAGTTTTCACGTATAGCTGAATGTTACAGTGGGATAGAAAGCGTGATGTCTCACTTCTGCCTTTTTTGTTTTTTTTAAGGATATGGAAAGAGCTTGTGTTACCAGTTTCCTCCGGTTTACACTGGATGTACAGGAATAGTAATCTGTCCACTAATCTCCCTGATGGAGGACCAGGTGCTGCAGCTGACGTAAGTAAAGTGGTAGTAACATGCTGCTGCTGTACGGCCTGTGGAAACCCACGGGTTCTGCTTGTGGCTTTTCTTGGTGTTTAAGGTTGCAGCTTCGTACAGCAAGCTGTTTGTGTGTCAGCTGTAAAACATACGCTTCTCAAGGAACATATGCCAACTGTGTAAACGGCCTAAAGATGACTGGAATCACTAATCCTGTGAATTGTAAGCTGACTTTGCAAGGGATTTGGGCTGATGGGTGATTCCTGAAGGTGGATCCTACTCAAGTATTGATGGATTCACAGGCTGTTTGTCCACAGATCAGACTGATGAAGGAGCTTCACAGGCTGTTGGAGCCTCTGAGAATTACGTCACAATTTAGTGGGGCTTCCGTTGGGTCTCAAAAGTAAGACCTGAACAGCTGAAGCTGTAGGCTGTTCGGGTCAATGTTATGGCACAGATTTTGAAGATAAATAGTAACATAAGTTGTTTCACACCTGGCCTCTTTGTTCTTTAAAAGGTTTGCTGGAGAAACTAGTGAGTGAGACTGAAACACTCATACATGAGCAGTTATAGGTGTGGTCAAGATAAATCTCTTGGGTTTTAGTACCTGTTAATGCTTTTTGTACATGTCTTCTGTTATAAGAGCTGGGCGCTTTTGATATTTCTTACTTAAGCTACTGACTGGTACAGTCTGTGGTAGTCATGCTGTGTTCAGGACTGCCTTGTCCAATGTCAAACGAACAGGTCTTTTGTGAAAGAGGGGATATGAAAATTTTTGAAGTAAGGAACATCAGTTGTGTGGTATTTTTCTGCTGCAGATCATGACTGTGCAGATGAATGGCTGGACAGCTGAAGCTGGCTCTATAGTCAGCTCCTAGACTTGAGTATTAGTCAGCAGGGTGTCTATATGTATTCAGCTACTTCTTTATATTTTTCATTGTTTTCTTCAGTGGAATGGGTTTTTACTACCTTCTCAGTGGGTCATTCATTTTGAAGGCAGAGCAGACTGAATTTCTACAGTCTAATGCAATTCAGTAATTTGTCAGTGTGGGTGCAGTTCTGCCAAGGACGGAAATGTGGAGAAAGGAGAAGCTATCAGGGAAAAAAAAGGGCTGTAATAAAATGCAGTGAATAACCAAATTAACAGGACAGGGGTTGCAGAATCCTGGAAGAGGCCAACAATGACATGGCTGAGTTGATCAACATGTCTGAATCTGTCATTAAAAAGCTGATTAAAAACAAGGAGATGAAACACCAGTAGATCACAAAATCTGGAAAGGTAAGGCAAAAAATTGGAGACTAAGGTTTATATCCAAATGTGATAAACTGCATAAGAAAATAGCTAAAGAAAATATACTTGCTGTATGTTCTTACTTTGAATGTTTTATTAGTAAACTTAGCTCTTGTGCAAGAAAAATGGTCTTAATTTATTCAATTCCTTATTGAGCTAATAAAGTGTGTATGGTGTGGGGGAACAGCTGGAGGGGAAGTAGAAGAGCACTTGGGTGGCAGCAACCTGACCACTCCAGTGTTTTCAAAAGGCTTTTTCCCACAAAGATCCCTGGAACCAAGTAGTCTCTGACCCTGCAGCTTGATCTGCCTTTAGAAAGTGCTGGTATAGGCTGAAAGCGAAGGCAGAAAGCGTTGATGAGGAAAGCTGTTGGTGACTGTGCTTTTCTTTGTGCAGAATGTCAGGGATTCCAGCTTGCTTGCTTGGTTCAGCTCAGTCGAAAAACATCAAAGACCGCATCAAAGCGTAAGTCTTGAATAAGCTTTCTGCAACTGCAGGTTCTGACGTAGTTGTATTTTAGAAATTTTGATCTGTCATTGCTAAAACTCTTGATTCCGGCTCAGACCCAGAACCTGGCAGTCAGGGATTTTGCTTGCATTCACCGAGGCTGAGCGTGTGGGAGGCCAATAGCCACCCTCTTTAGCCCTCTGGGAAGATGGGGTGTGTTGACTCAGCCTTATGTTGTGGTTCATACAGGATTTTGGACAGGTCTTAGACCTCTAGTAAGTCATCACAACAGTCGCTTCTTGTCCTAAAGGCTAGTAAATGTCTGCATTCCTTTTCCTGTAGTGCTGTTTTAGTGCCTTGTATTCCTACTGGTCTGGAATGGTTTTTTCCTGTCTTTGTTGGCTTCCTCTCATTCCCCCTCCAGAAGTCTGTACTTCTTCCTTGATACCATCATCAAGACAATGGTGGTTTTGTTTGATTTGGTTTGTTGTCTGCTGTGTTTTCCTTCTGTGATATATTTTCTTGGTGTTGCAGGGGTCGGTACAGAGTCATATACATGACTCCAGAGTTCTGTTCAGGCAACCTAGAGTTACTTCAGGATCTTGACCAAACTATAGGTAAGTTGGGAATAAGGTTGTGGATGAGTTGGCAGGCAGCTTAAACTCA